>BQNB010069779.1:0-33367 GCA_026074375.1 Tanacetum coccineum
AGTCAAAGAGATGATCAACATAGGTCTAATAAGATCGATCAAGGACTAGGAATACATGAGGTATGAAAGGGGATTAGAGTAAGAAGCATTCAAATGAGGTGATTACTGAGAAAATTAGGGTACTGAAAATTAGGAGAAATGATGATAAGTATGTGGATTTGGCTAAGGATGGTGAAATTGAAGGAAGTGATATTGCTACTAATGAGGTACTTGAAAATAGTGATCATAATGAACCTAATATTAAGCATAGTGAAAAGGATGAATTAGATGAACAGACTGTAATGTTGAGGGTAATGATAACTATTCAAGTAACTGTGTAAATGTTGAAAGTGATAAGGAATTAGGGGTAAAATGTAATTTGGAGTGCATTATATCTTATTTGGAAAGCGCGTAATGCAATGATTTTTCAGTCTAAACATGTCGTGGCTGGTTATTTCTTCTTTGAGATTCAGTTGATGTCCTTTTGGATTTTACGTCGAGTGAAAAAGATTAACATCAACTAGGTCGACTGGTGTAAAGGTTTGTCCTTCTTGAGGTAACTACCCGGTTTCATACTTTTAACATTATAATTTTCATGTCTTCGGGCTGTTTAGGTTAGCTGTTGTCTCAGGTGCTGCTTATTTTCCAGTAATCTAGCGGTTCTGTTAAGGTGGTTCGCGTTGGGCAACATTATGCTAAGGGTATTTTAGGCCTGAGATGGCTCATGGCAAAAGCTGTTTTTTTCTCGTTATCTGCTGTGCTCTTGGTTGAATAGTTTGTTTATGTCATCTTTTTTCTGGTTTAATCATCAAGATAAAAGTTTGAACATCAAATGGGTTGAATGGTGCACGGGTCATGTTCGCTGTAAATGCTGAGAGTGCTGATGTTTTGTGTTTCAGGTTTTAAGGGTGAGGCAGAGACTGGTTCACGGGTTTTTATTGATATATAAGTGAAGACGTTCGAGTGGATTAGTAGAAGGTCGAAAAAGTAGAAGCTGTAATGGGTAAATCGGATTAAGAGACCATATAGCAGTGGCTTTGTGGCAAATGCAGCTCATTTTTCTTTGTGAGTTAGTGGGGTGTTTGTTCTTATAGTAAAAATAGAGTAAATTGCAAAAATGGTCCTTGTGGTTTGGCTAAATTGCGGATTTGGTCCGTCAAATTTTGAAATTGCAAAAACAGTCCGTATTTTGATGGTTTGGTTCCAATTTTGGTCCTTGGTCGACCTAAAATGACTAAAATACCCCTATGTTCTCTTACAAAAACCGTCTGTCAAGAGGGGTATTTTAATAATTTCAGGTCAACCAAGGACCAAAAGTGGAACCAAACATTCAAAATACGGACTGTTTTTGCAATTTTGATATTCGACAGACCAAATCTGCAATTTGGCCAAACCACAAGGATCATTTTTGCAATTTACTCTAAAAATTAAAAGATGAGAGGTTTGCAATGCACAATACTTTTGTATATCACTCCGAAGAGGAAGTTAATTAGCTGTTGCATACACAAACATTCTGTCAAGCATACCTTTTCAAGAGGTCAAACCAGCTAGAACTAATCAATTTATGAAATATTCCGCAAAGATAACCAATTTATTATTACTTAACAGAAGTCTAGACTCGGCCACTTCTACTCATGAATCACTATAAAAATCTAACAAAATTATTAATTTCATGGTTACATGACTTCCATTGTAACTTAAAACCGCAAAAAGTCCAGCAACTACTATAGTTGTTATGCTCTAACAGACCAGGCTCTAAAAATAATCAAAGACAAGTCCAAGTCCAGAATGGTGATGATTTAGATATTTCAAGTAAGATCCCAAACGTGAAACAAAAATATTTACCTCGACACATTCGAGTTGTTTACATAAATATATATCTAGAAATTAAAAAACCCTCTTAATGCTTGACCCATTGGAAGCTCTTTCTTGCTTTCGCCTAACCAGTTTTCTTTCGTTCCATAAATCTCGAGTCTCTAGTTAAGAAGCCAGCTGCCAAAAACACAAATTACACGTTATAATACAAGTTCAGATATCAATGAGCTACATAACCTCTACAACTGGAACTTTGGCCATAGAAGGAAAGAATCCTCCAAATGTGACCTAACGAGTAAGACTTGGGATTCCATTTTACAGCAGTAGTATTTGAGTTTCATAGGATTTTCAACTCTTGCTAGAAGGGATAAAGTTTGTCCTAGAAGTGACAATTTTGACCCAATATACTTATGAATGGTCAATATGGGCTACGTTTAGTCTCTAGCAAGCCACACGGATAAAATGAAAACATATATAAAAAGCAAACAAGTCAGATGGTTGAACGGTCGAAAGTCGCGAAAGTGTAACTTTTATAGAATAAAACCTACTAGATCAATCTTTTTGGTAACTGACAAATACTCCATCAATCCCACACACATTGTAACAAAATCCAGCACAATGTTTTATAGAATTGATGTTTGATGATTAACTAAATATCTTGCATTATCTTTAATGATAATAATACACAAAAATCTTGTGAGTCCAAATGAATATCCTTAATTCTTTGTAACTATGATATTAGACGAGAAATTTTAGATTAAGGTTCCTCTAGAATAGGAAGGGCTAAAAACTATAACATGCATGCTCCGTGTTTTGTGTCTAGAGGTGACAAATTATGTCGCTTTGCCTAAATATGGGTCAATTCGGGTTTCAAATTATCTCCAAAGGCTTTAGGCTTTAGCAGCACATTTTCTAGAGTTAGTTGGAATGAAAACAACCCAGACGCGGTTTCAAGTGCTAAAACCTCCTCAATCGCTTTATTAAAAGAATTGGCTAATACAATGATTATCTATGAAACTAGAAAACTACAAAATAACCATTGACTGGTCGACCTAGCTCTTCCTGGAACTGTTAAAATCGACACAATTTGACCTGTTACACAACCCAACTAACTTGCCTATTTGTCACCTCTACTGAATCCCCCTTTAAATATTATTATATGAACAGATAAAGAAAGATGAGCACCTATAGACATAAAGAACTTCATCAGCACTAGATTAGGCCCAAATAATCTCATATATCAAAAACTCCATGTATTTAAAGAGGTTACTAACTAATATTATACCAAGTGGTCCTTCCATCTTATAAAAAGTGACTCATTTTGTTAAGCAACCATAAAAACAAATGATACACACCACTAGGGATCAATTAAGATGCGTTAATGGATTACAATTAGTTGAGTAATCAAGAACAAGAAACAGACCGCCAAAACTAAATTGTATTATCAAATGATGTTTGTTACAATGGAAATGGAATGATTATAGAGAGAAATATGAAATACAAAACTGATTAACTAAATCTAGAAGTGAAAACAGAGCAAGTATTTAAATTGTAGTTTTGGCGGGAAAATCTGTTGGGTTTAGTTGATGAGAGAATCATGTGCACCTCATGTGGAAAGTCTAGGACTTTACACGTGCACCTCACGTGCCACCAACTTTTCCAAACAGCTTATTCTAGCTTATAACTAGCTTACTAACAGCTTATAACAATCCATCCTCCTCAAATTGATCTTGTCCTTAAGATCAAAGTTTGAAAGAAGGGAAATTCTTTTGAATTTGCTCAATAGGTTCCCAAGTTGCATCCTCTTTTGACCCATTTGCCCACTGTACTAGCACAAACACAGCAGCAACATTTCTTCTTTTGGCCAATCTTCTATCTAAAATTGCTATAGGTTCAACCTTCATCACCCCTTGTTCATCACAAACTGGCAAGCTTCCACTCTGTGACACTTCTCCCTTGCACTGCTTAAGTTGTGAAATGTGAAAAACATTGTGTATTTGGGATGAGTCTGGTAACTTCAATTTATAAGCCACTTGTCCCACCCTTGCCTCTATCTGAAATGGACCATAGTACTTAGGAGAAAGTTTATGCTATTTGCCTTTCCTTATTATCACTTGTCTATGTGGTTGTAATTTCAAGTATACCCAATCACCCATAGCATATTGCCTATCTGTTCTGTGCTTATTAGCTTGAGATTTCATCCTGTCATGGGCCCTCTTTAAATGAAATTTGCAAGTCTTAATTGCTTCCTCTTTA
Source organism: Tanacetum coccineum (assembly GCA_026074375.1). Classification (NCBI taxonomy): domain Eukaryota; kingdom Viridiplantae; phylum Streptophyta; class Magnoliopsida; order Asterales; family Asteraceae; genus Tanacetum; species Tanacetum coccineum. Next base: position 4,051 of record BQNB010069779.1, read on the forward strand.
GCTGTAAAGGTCCTATCCACTGATTACACCCTACTATCTCCCCCTATATAAGGAATATGAATAGGTGGACTTTTACCATAGACAATCTCATAGGGTATGGTATTGATAGCAGAGTGATGGTTTGTGTTATACCACCATTCAGCTAAGGAAATCCATTTCATCCATTGTTTTGGTTGTTCCCCAGACATACACCTCAAATAACACTCAAGACACCTATTAACTACTTCAGTTTGACCATCTGTTTAGGGGTGATATGAGGTAGACATAGTGAGTTTAACTTGCATAAGCCTGAATAACTCCTTCCAAAATGTGCTCAAGAACACCTTGTCTCTATCTGATATAATTGTGTTTGGCAATCTATGAAACTTATAAATGTTGTTTAATAAAACTTGTGCAACATCTATAGTAGTGAAAGGATGAGAAAGTGGAACAAAGTAAGCATACTTACTCAACCTGTCCACTACTACAAGTATCACTGTCTTACCTTGTGATTTAGGAAGACTGCCAATAAAATCCATGGAGATATTTGACCAAATCCTAGTTGGCATAGGCAAGCATTGCAATAAACCTAGATAAGCTGCTAAGTCAGGCTTATATCTTTGGCAAATGTCACATTCCAATACCAATAGCTTCACATGTCTTCTCATTTTTCTCTAATAGAATACACTGCAAATTTTATTGGTAGTAGTCCTTACTCCTGAATGCCCTCCCACTGATCCCTTATGGAATTGCTTAAGAAGTTATGTCCTTAGAACTTGATCATTACCAACTACTAACTTCCCTTTCCTTCTTAATTCCTGGTTAGTCCATGAGTATGACCCTTTAACAGTTTGGCCTTGCTGCAATTTTGCAATTACTTTTTGAAGTTTCTCATCTATCTTCCAAGTGTCAACAATTCTTTTGTAGATATCAGTAGTAAAGGTAGATGAAACCATGTTAAACAACTCACCAGAGGATTGAAGTATAGATAAAGCATCTGCAGTTACATTTTCTACTCCCTTCTTATATTGGATGGCATAGTCAAAACCCATTAACTTTGGTAACCACTTCAATTGTGTAGGGGTAGACATTATTTGATCTAACAAGTATTTAAGACTAAAATGGTCAGTTTTAATCTTAAAATGCCTGTCTAGTTGATAACCTCTCCACTTTTCCAAAGCATATACAATAGCTAAAAATTCTTTTTCATAGGTGGACATAAGCTGGTGTTTGGTAGATAAATTTTTACTCAGAAAAGCTATTGGATGACCCTCCTAAAGTAACACCGCACCCAATCCAACTCCTGATGCATCCGTTTAAAGTGTAAATTCTTTAGAAAAATCAGGCAATCTCAGAACTGGAGCACTCACCATAGCTTGTTTGAGATTGAGGAAAGTTGTTGATGATTCATCAGTCCAAACAAAGCTATTTTCCTTCAACAATTAAGTTAGAGGTTTACTAATAGTGGCATACCCTTGGAAGAACCTCCTGTAGTACCCAGTTAACCCTAAAAATCCTCTTAATTGCATTAAATTTATAGGTACTGGACATTCAGTCATTGCTTTTACTTTCTCTGGATCAGTTGCCACTCCTTTACCAGAAATTACATGGCCTAAGTACTCCACTTTGTCTGTACCAAACACACATTTACTCCTTTTTGCATAAAGCTTATGATGTCTCATGATCTTTAACACTGTTTGGAGATGTAAAGCATGATCCTCCATGCTTTGACTATAAATGAGAATATCATCAAAAAACACCAGAATAAATTTCCTCAATTGTTGCTTAAAAACCTCATTCATCAAGGATTGAAAAGTAGAGGGAGCATTAGTTAAGACAAATGGCATAACTAAGAATTTATAGTGTCCCTCGCATGTTCTAAATGTTGTTTTAGCTATATCTACCTCATTCATCCTTATTTCATGGTATCCAGACATCAAATCAAGCTTAGTAAACAACTATGATCCATGTAACTCATCAATGAGCTCTTCTATAATAGGAATAGGAAATTTGTCTTTGATTGTCTGCTTATTCAATTGCCTATAATCCACACACATCCTTCATGAATTATCTTTCTTTTTAACCATGGTAATGAGAGAAGAAAATGGACTATTACTCTTCTTAATAACCCCTGCTGCTAAAAGTTATGCCACCATACCTTCTATTGCATCTTTTTGACCAGGAGGGTGTCTGTAGGGTCTTATGTTGACTGACTGAGTTCCCTCTATCAATGGAATTATATGGTCATGATCTCTCTTTGGTGGTAGCTCAGTAGGAATAGCAAAAACATCTTCATAATCTGTAATAACTTGCTGAAGTATAGGTGAGATTAGAACAGATGGAGCTTCTTCAATTTGCATACAAGTAGAGGCAGAGTTAGGGAAGCTACATAGAGCCATGGAGTGTAATGTTGCTTGCTTGACAGACTTGCTTAAAGCTTTAGTACTCAACCAATCCAAATTAGACTTATGAGTGCCCCTTAGCAAAACCCATTTGTTGTTATGCTTAAAATCCATTCTCAACTCCTAGAAATTAAATCTTATATCCCTTAATGTTGCCAACCATTGTATTCCAAGTACCATAGCATAGCCCCCCAATGGTAATAGCATAACATCTGTAAAGAAAGAATGAGGACCAAATTGCCACTTGAACTGCTTACATTCAGAAGTAGTGACCAACTTATTTCCATCAGCAACAGTGACTGATAAGGGACATGTATTTCTAATATTGCAACCCAACTATTTAGCCATATTTCTATCTAAGAAATTATGAGTAGATCGACAATCTATCAAAATGTGAAGTAAATAACCCTTTACTACTACAAAAAAAGCCATAGAAACTTGTCATAAAGATAGGGTTTTACATAACCGATCTTTTTAGGGGGGTGTTTTTAGCCTTTTTTGTAGTAGTGCTTATAGTTTTGAAATTGTTAGTACCAGTGAGTGCATTTAAAGAGATTAGTGGTTCTTGCAAATCCATCAACCCATTGTTTACTACAAACTCATCTATCTCTAAAACTCCCCCTCACTTTCTAGCTCAAGCACAAGTACTATAGAATACAATTGTCCACTACATTTGTGCCTTGGTACATACTTTTGATCACAGAAGAAATATAAATTGTTTACCCTTTTTTCTGCATATTCTTTTTGTGATAATCTCCTATTAGGTGTTGTTACTAGGGTGTTTGGTTTAACTATGGTGTTATTAGTAGAAATGGTAGGAGTTGTTAACAAAGGCTTTTGATAAGTGCTATTAGACCCATGAGAATACCTTGATTGATTTTGAACAAAAGCACTTCTCCCCTTCTTCTTAACTGCATTCAAAGTAGCTTCTTGAAGATTTGTCAAACAATAGGCATCTGCTAGAGTTTTTAGTTTAAACATCCTAACCCCCATTTCTATTTTAGTAGGTAGACCACCCATAAACAAACTAACAGCATGATCTTCACTTATTTCTACCCTAATTAAAAGATTGTCAAAAGTATCTTCATACTCCCTAGCAGTTGTCTCATACTTTAAATTCTTTAACTCAGACATGGGGTCTTTATAGAAATTACCAAACCTTGCCAAAATGGCTTTCTTATAAACTTCCCAAGTAACATTAGTACCATTAGTTCTAACAAACTGACTATGCCACAAAAAAGCTTTATCATACAAATGAATAGAAATGAGTGTTACCTTTTCCAAGTCAGGAGTCTGTTCTAACAAGAAAAATTGTTCACACCTGAACACCCATCCTTTCACATCATCACTAGAAAAGTTAGGAAATTCTATCTTAGCCATCCTATTGTGGTTTAACTGTGGACCCTTATTCACCACCTGGTTATTCTAGGGACTCAAACCATGAATATCATTAGCCATTTCTGCCATTTGTCTTTGTACATTGACTAAAGAAACTTCTACCAACCCAGTGATTGTTTCAACCAAGAATATCTTTGTTTCATCATCAAGAACCAGTGGTGTCCCATTAGAAGGACCAATATTTGTGTTTCGAGTGGAAACCACCATTGTAACCAATTAAGGACTAATCAAGAACAATCAACTAACTAATTTATCTTTGTGTTTTTGGAGCCGTACAACCAAGATGTAAACAGATTGCTTCTAACTTGATCAATTGATCAAAAACAGTTAGAATAAACATATTTTGTGAAATTCTGAATCCTAATTACGTATTTGTGAATGGAAACGGAAACAAGAACAAGATTTGGAACGTATGTGTGAATGGAAATGTATTTTGAAGAAGAAAACTTTATTCAGTCAATCTTGATTACAAGTGATCAGAAAAATGGCCAGAACTAAACAAAAGATGGTTGTACGGTGGATTTTAATGATGATGGTGCCACAAAAGTGCTCTGATACCACTTGATACACACCACTAGGGATCAATTAAAATCCGTTAATGGATTACAATTAGTTGAGCAATCAAGAATAAGAAATAGACTGCCAAAACTAAATTGTATTATCAAATGATGTTTGTTACAATGGAAATGGAATGATTACAAAGAGAAATATGAAATACAAAACTGATTAACTAAATCTAGAAGTGAAAACAGAGCAAGTATTTAAATTGTAGTTTTGGAGGGAAAATCTGTTGGGTTCAGTTGAGGAGAGAATCACGTGCATCTCACGTGGCAAGTCTAAGACTTTACACGTGCACCTCACGTGCCACCAACTTATCCAAACAGCTTATTCTAGCTTATAACTAGCTTACTAACAGCTTATAACAACAAATTTGAGGAACCGTGTGGACTTTTATCAATAACTCGAGTTTCAAGCATATGCAAAAGAATGAAAGGTAAATAAAATCTATAGTTACCTTCTTGTAGAGGAGGACGAAACTGATCTGATGCCCAGTTTTGCAGTGCCCTACTCATACCAAGACGAATTGTGCCTATTTGACATGTTTCATGCACTTATGGAGTTTAGAACCAAAAATAATAATACCATGCATAATCAGCCGAACTAGAGTAAAGTTGGAGAATATATTAATGGAATTTGGGACTTTTCGAATTAGAATCTATTTATGACAGTGAACAAGTAAAATTTACAAACTAACCTAAATTAAAACTGTGTCAAGCAAGTCTAATGAGTCTAAAACTGCCGAAAGTAGTAGTCTAATATTTTTAACTTAAGTCGATTTATTCAAACTATGTAGATAATATCTGTAACATATAGTAGTTTATAATCATATTTAACGAATAGATCAGTTCTGACCTGCATAAAAATAATCCATTACAACACAACATCCAAACCTCCTATTTTTCCACCTCTAATAATGCATTCAAACGTAAATAAACAAGTAAATTTAATGCTTCTAACCTGATACACACCCCCCTTTGATAGTACAATTAACATCTAGAAGACCCAATGTTTTTGTCTTAGTGAGAGGACAAAGAAGAGCAACTTGTTGGTTAAGCATAAGGAAATAGACATCAAACTGGTTCATTTATTAGAAATTTACCCTCACCAAGTTCAATCCAGATACAAGCAATACTACATTTCCTTTTTCCAGTCCCATAAGCCCTACCCTGACTATCAACTTGTCAAACGCGTGCATTGGCAATTCCTCTTGCTTCTGCTGCTCTATGTCAGCTCATGTAGACTTACGAGCATTCAATTCATAACGCATATCCTCAATTGTGCTTAGTGTGGGCAATCATGGAACATTGTCCAAGTCCTTGAGGGCCATTAAACTGTCAAGCATGTCATCCATCATTCCTGAGGCAACAATTAAGTCACCAAATGCATGATTTGGGTATGTGGTCAAGCATTATGATTAAACATCTTACATAAGAGTATTCTAGAGCATTATATCGCAACAACAAAAGAAACTCTAGAGCTAGCCTCTAAATATAATATTACACAGGCTACTATAAGTACATGAATTAAGATTCATTATCTATGCTATACAAAATCATTAATCCTAATTTCTGGTTTCATTAACTGAATGTATAGGAAAAAGAATGTTTTCACTCAGTTGTAAAATCATTTTGGTGAAATAGGAGTTAGTATACAGCTTATTAGCGTCTATATGCAAGAGAATAAACTTACATTAACATATTAGGCAAGGCTTTTGTAGTCTGATATACTATTTATGCCAATTTGCAACCAAAATTAGTTGACAAACTCAGATATTGAACAGAAAAGTACAGTAAAATAAACTTTGGCCTCTCACTACGACTTTTGAGGTGAGTGGAATGTAGACATGATTCCGAAATGGAAATTATTAGACATTTGTGCTTATATTTTAGCTGTAGCAGCTAGGAATATGTATAACTCAGTTTGAACTGTTGAACGTAGTAAGCCAACCCAGACCCCAATCATTTTAGGCATTATCCATTTGGATGTTACTTGGATCTTACTTGTTTAGTATTATGTTAAAACTCTTAACTTTTAAAGCCATGATAAACTAAGAGATATGAGTAATGATCACGCCTATATGAATCTAACAAGAGCATACATATATAAAATTTACATGTTGAAGAAGCTGCGAAGTTGACGCAGAACGGAAGCGTGCTATAAACCCTAACTAGAGTTCAAGACGAATCACAAAGGGATAAAAGACTAAAAAGTTGTGAATTTTATTGATTATTGAATATTGAATGACTACACAATAAACCCAAGCCCTATATTTATAGGAAAACTAAACTTGGGGAAAAAGTCAACAAGATTATTCTAGAATAAACAAAACATGGAAACCAAATAAAAGTCAATAAACAAAATATGGAAACCAAATTTTATTATTAATATTAAAATTAATGTTGTCTCCATCTTTAAGGTTACTTATTTTTATAAACCATATATTCCTCCGCTGGCACTTGAATCATGTCCTCATCATTCCCCCTCTCTTTAAAAGAACTCATCCTCGAGTGCTTGCCCTTATTCATTTCCTCGGAGTGAAATTCATATATATATATGACACATTGAACATCTTCAAAATACTCATAGTATTTGGCAAGTCCATTACATAAGCATTGTCATTAATCTTTCGAAGTATTTTGTACATACCATATTTCTTTAATAGTAATTCCATAATTAATAATTCAAGAATCGTATCATTACTCCGTCCACAAAAACACCTTGTCCTCAAGGTGTTCCTTTAATATCTCGAGCCATGTGATACCGGGATCCCATGTTCTTCTTTGCGCACAAACCATTTCTTGTTTCAACCAAACATTCGTACAAATCTACCCAATAGAGATCACATACCCCCCACTTTAAACCTCTAGTCCCTGCCAACAGTAATGTGTTATGACATGGTATTACTTCGTATGCTAAATGTTGCCCATCCAGATCATTAATATGTCTTCTTAATAATGATAGTTTGGAATGATCCGTAGCATCAGAGATGCTCATCTCTAACTGCCTATAACTGTCCAGTAATATCAAGCTTCCGCCACAGTTTAAAACTTTTGAAAACTCCTACCAATTTCTACAATCATCTCCAGCTTAAGTAATAGTTGTATAGTTTGAAGTTGGGAAACTTTTACAATTTCCTCATCAGAACATGGAACCACCAAGTGTTGTTCTTCTGGTCTTGATCCATCATTACAATCTTCATTGATAAAGATATGTGATTTAGGATTTGATAGTAACCTGTCAACAACAACAAATACATAATCGACTCCCCGTTGAGTGCGAGGAAGGCCAAGCACAAAATCCATCAAAATATCGACCCAAGGACTCTCAAGTACGGGCAAGGGAATATAAAGACTTGTATTTTGTGCTTTACCTTTTTCTTTTTGACACATGACACATCTCTTCATGAAAGCTCCAACATCTCTTTTTAATTAAGGCTAATCAAATCGACTTTCTACACTTACAATGGTCTTATTTAGGCCTAAATGAACAATCAATCCTCCCACATGCATCTCCTTAGCCAATTGACTCTTAAGGGAAGTCTTAGGAATACATAAACGATTACCTTTAAACAAATAACCGTCAAGTAAAATAAACTTACCCCGTTGCTGCGTTGTTTCGAGCTCCATCCAAGTGTTACCAAAATATTCATCACTTGCATACAACTCCTTAATTAAATCCAAACCCACAACCTTGTTACAAATGGACACCAATAAAGGGGTCTTTCTACTCAACACATTCACCACTTTATTATTTCTAACCTCGGGCAATTTTTTAGGTGAAGGCCAATCTCGAACCATATTGACCTTGGCTTCGTCAACATGAATCCCTCTCACTTGAAAAGAAACTCGCACCCGAGTTTCCCTCAATATCCAAGAGGCTTCATCAACATCGAACACCTTCTCACGATGAACCTTATCTTCAATAGATTTGCGCTTCACGTCCACTCGAAAACCTTTAAATTTTTTAACACGTCTACAATACTCCTAATGATAAACCTATGACCCAAAACATCAGGTTGTGTGCTCTTTATCAGCAACCCCCAAGTTTTAAATTATAATAAAAATAGCTTCTTTGAAGCCAATAAGAAAACTAAATTTGCTTTTCAATACTCATAGCCATAACATAAACGCCATAATCTAAAACACTAATGAATTAAATTAAGGACGCATTAATAAATCAAGCATGTTATCACACACAATTAAAACCCTTAATATCAGTTTTATCATTAAAACTCATAATTTCTTCACAGTCTTCAAAGTACCAACTTTATTTGTTGTTTCAAACAATAAAGTTGAAATTTTGTCATCATGTTGTTTATAACTTTGTAAGTCTAGGCATATTATTAAGTGTACATTCAACAACCCTCGGCCTATAAAATATTTTCTTTCTTCAACTTAATACCTCAGGTATTTGGTAATTGTGTTTACTGTTGAGAGTACTATGGCAATTCTCCTTCCTTTCCATGAAAAAAGGTAGAGATTTTTTTTAAATCATAATTGCCATTAACCTCACATTGCCAAGATCTTCCCAATAATATATGGCAACAAAAAAAAAGAACATCATACATAACATTCCACAATACAAAATACTTCTACTATCATAATACTTCATCTATGGTCACGTAACTCTACAAACTTGGTAACCTTTAATTAGACAGATCCCCATTGATAACTTTAGGAAATCTACCAATTTTCTTGAAACCAAATTATTTATCCTACAACCATCAATAATTAAAGAACATACCGAATTGTTGATTAGAATTTTCGAACAAAAAACCTTGGTTGTATTTACTTGATCCTCCTTCTTTTCCTCCCCCCATTCTTCAATTCTTCCATTATTGATCAAGGATTGGTTGCTTGCACAACTGCCTCTAAAATCGGCTATGGTTAGATGAATTCTTTGACCTTCGTGTTTGCTACCCTCGTGATTCTTGTGGATTAATGCCCACCTACGATTACGAAACATAGTTCTTTTAGCATGGTGTAACACTTGTCAACATCTGACATGGAATTGGTAAAACCATGATCCAGGTACTCTCCAGACCATACCCCACCAACAATATGGGTTTTTGGGTCTTCTAAATCAGTCACCATCTAGGATACTAACAAGCTCTGATACCAACTGACGCAGAACAGAAGCGTGCTATAAACCCTAACTAGAGTTCAAGACGAATCACAAAGGGATAAAAGACTAAAAAGTTGTGAATTTTATTGATTATTGAATATTGAATGACTACATAATAAACCCAAGCCCTATATTTATAGAAAAACTAAACTTTGAGAAAACGTCAACAAGATTATTCTAGAATAAACAAAATATGAAAACCAAATAAAAGTCAATAAACAAAATATGGAAACCATATTTTGTTATTAATATTAAAATTAATGTTGTCTCCATCTTTAAGGTTACTTATTTTTGAAACCATATATTCCTCCGCTAGCTCTTGAATCATGTCCTCATCGAAAGTAGACCAGAAAATAGGCTTATAGCACGGGTGGGATAAAGCCATTTTGATATTAGCAGACAAATAAAACCAGATAGGTACCAAAACGTCAAATTTTATGTGTTATTCATTTTTTGTACATGGTTTGGTTCCAGTTTTAATTTTTGTTTAAAACCAACGCACATTCCTTGAACTGACAAGGTTATTACCTTATTACTTAGAGGATTTACAGTTAACTCTGGTCAGATTTATGAGTAAAATATTCAAGTTAACATAAATAGTCAGAGACTAAAAAAAGGTTATGACGTGTAACCAAAACTTGACACCCTTTCATATAAGGTCTACATTACAACATATGGATACCTGCATACATACATACACGTGCTAACGTGCATATGTTCCTAGTTTGATTTAAGAAAGTTCCCCTAAAAAACCATGCATACACGATCAACTTTACCCAGGTGCATGACCTTTCTGCTGCCCCCAAAAGCAGCGGTATGATAGCGTACCAATATGGGATAGATAATTCTTTGTTTATTTAGACAAGCCAGTTATTCTACATCGCACAAATTAACCAATTACAAATCTATGACATGAATCTTAGGCTAAAAACAATTTTGGAACTTACAAAAACCCCTTACTTATATAAGCTTAGCCAAACACTTGGTATGACTATATGAGCATCATATAAGCCCATCATATAAGCTTAATCAAACTCCCCCCAATGCAGAAAGAAAGAACGAATACTATTAAGCTTTAAACATTTAAGTAAATGTGTTGACTTATTAAAGTATACACTGATCCATAAAGCGAGTTCACATACTTCTGGGCTAACCACATCCTTAGCTAGTTATGAACAACTAGCCTAACTCTACCTTAGTCCAAGCATACTAACCTAGTGTCTTCCATAACCTTAACACAATTATTTAGGCGGGATGCAGTGGCAAACTAAAACTCACCATCCACCTTAGTGCTACATTAGCTTTCTCTCTCCTCTCACTTCAACTCACTTACACTCACCATTAAACCATAGTGGTCACCACTAACTCACCATTCATTAAAATACCACTTTATACAAAATATTCCCCACTAAATACCCCACATACACTCACAAACTAAATAAAAAATATTAAAAGATTATAACTCACCAATGGTGAGTCAGTCACCATTCGTCCTTGTTTATCTAACATGTAACGCGTGACATTTTTGGGGTGTTTTGGAAACCAACCCGTGAGTTACCATCCACTCCGTCTAGCCTTACATAACACAAAATATGATAAAATCAATATAACTCCACACTATAACCAATTTACTTACCTCAATTCTATAACTACTTTACCAAAGAATGTTATCACCAAACTCTTGATTTCTAAATAAGAATTATCACAAACACTTAACATATCTTAAATGCATAACTAATAAAGAGGTCTAACACTACCCATTAGCATACCTTATCCCATCTCTAACATGCATATGATACAAACCCTTAAAATCACCAATTTAATCATAAACCATCATAAGGACTTAATCCTTTAACTTCCTTAATCATCACTTTAACTCAAAACCCTTTTTACCCAAAACCCCCAATTTGACTCATGAACCCTAACTCTACTTCATCAAGAATTAAGTATCATACTTTGTGGGGACAGAAGCTAGGGGCTTACTCTTGCACTAGAACACTTAATTCGTCATTAATTTGGCACCAAGAAATCCTTTTCTTCCCTCCTCTTTTGTTCTCTCTCGTTACTCACACATATGACACTCTCAAAGCTTCATTTTTCCTAAAGTTTCATTTTCTAATACTTGAGCCACGTAGTATTTTCCTTGATGTTTAGCTAAACATCTCATGGCACAGTCGAGATTAGAGTTTCATCTTTTAAGTATAAAAGGTTAATTTGTTTGAATAACTTTAGATGTGTAAACATTAACATTTTTACTTATATGTTTGACTATTAAGTTTGACTATCAACTTAATTTCTCTTTACTAACCAAAATATTTTATTCAAACTATTACAATGGCATTCAAGTAATACTTGTAATATACTTAAACCGGTTTTAGAGTGTAACATTAAGTATTGTATCATATACTCAAGACATGTGATTATTGGTTGATCCCTACCATCTACTAACTATCTGTTAAAATCCTCACTATTATTGTTCAATTAAAGATCACAGCCGACTCTAACTGTCAAATATTAATAGTTTATTTGAATATTCAAATTAAGTACAATAAATAAACTACATTTCCATATAGGTTGATTTTACCTAAAAAAATGTTATCCGCTCTATTCTTAAGGTGAAAATTCACTTAAGTATTCATAAGATAGAACATCGTAACCTTTTAAATCGTCACTATTCTTCAATGTTGCAAAAGACATCAGGCGTTAGTCGGGGGGTCAATCACCTTCGAGACGGAATTCGCCTAGGTGGATTGGGTTTATATATATTTTTAATATATAGTTATATAAATTTTTCATACTTACATATTTTTTTAATTAAATCTATTAGTTTTTTTAGTTATCTATCTTATATATATGTTGCAAAATTTTACATTATGAAAAAAAAAGTGTTGCCCGTTTTATATTAGCGTTGACCGGCCCGACCGCCTAGGCCGATTTGACCCACCTAGGCGGTTGGTTGACCGCCTTTAGACCAAAATGCCTAATTGGCCGATTTGCTGCAAATCAAGGCGGTGGGTGACCGACCACTGCTTTTTACAACATTGCCCTTCTTTCAAACTCTATTTTTGTTGTATCACTTGCACTTCAACATATCCTTGTAGGATCCACCCTCTATTGCAGATTCATATTTTCATGTATATACTTTAAACATACTCTATGGTTAGAATTTTTGGAAAGGTCTTTGAAATTCACTGCTCAAGATGAAAAGTCATAAACAACATATCTTCATGATTACTACTAAAAAGATAAATTATAAAATGAAATAAGAATTTAAGTAATTTACCTTATGTCTATTTTATATGACATTGAAGTATGAATATCTTGCAAAATCTAAGGGAGCTTTGGAAACCAACACCAAGAACTTTTAGTTTCTGCTTCTACAAAGACATATGCTACATGGTAAATGACATTGTTTGCATCAACTTCAACTACTGTCAGAATCTGCACAGGATGTGGACCTCTCATGAAACATCCATCCAACCCAAGTATGTCTCTACCACAAGCTTTAAAATCCTCTTTTCAACTCCGTTAAACATAAATACATTCTTCTTAAAGTTTTTGTGGGTGATTTGTGATTTGGTTGTGCGTTAATTCTCACACTAATGTTTGGGTTCTACTCTATCAATGTATTACATAATCTCTTGACACGTAATTTTGTTCCTTGTATCTACCCTTTAACTTTCTCACTTTAATTGCTTTAGCATTGAAAGCTTTCATTTTTGAAATTCCAACTTTAAATTATTTTTGCATCTGGACTTGTAATCAAATTTTCTATTATATGATCTAATAGAAACTAAGATGTGATGATTTATGGCCCCAAACTAAAGACATTGATGATCACTTTTTAATGTCTTCACCAACCAACTATCATCTTTTCGTGTGTCACTAGTAAATCTCATTTATATTCAATGTTTTCCTCTTTTGGTTTGATGATTGTTTTTACCCTTACTAGACATACCTTCTTTTTGTCCATTTTTTATCAAAAAGCAAAAGTCAACAAAAGTAAAACTTTTGTTTTTTGGCGGGAAATTTTGTTAAAATTTCCCAACAACCTTTAAATGCCACATTTCCTCTTGTAATTAATTTCATCTTGTTTTGTAAACTCATTTCTTTCTCTATAAACAATCATTGTGTAAACCCACATCAGGCCAACAACAAATCATTTTCAAATCTTGTTTCTTGTTATATATTTCTAATTATTTGTTCTCAATTACGCTTGTGTTTTATTTCTTGTTGATTTAGTATCCTTATTTTAGTAAATATTCTTATTAGGAACGTTGTCTTCCTTTGAGCTTCTCTATCTTTTAATTGAACTTTACCCAACATATTTGTTTTGAATACATCACCATCACAAAACTACTAAATATTGCTTGTCCCGAACATTTTGCTCAATTTTTCATTATCTTTTTGACTAATATCAATTTTCTTTCTATCTTCATCGAATGATTCGAATTCTTCTTTTATATGTCATTGTTGTTTAACTTCATTCGCAAAAAAAAACATAACTTATTCTGCCTGCCTTATTGATTATGGTGTTTTCGTACTAGTTGAATCTTTCTTTTCTCAGTAATCTACCCAATATCAAACATCACTGTAAATGGATTAACTATAATTAATGTATCTTTTCGGTTTATTTATATCTACCCTTTGACCTTACCTTTACCAATTTCACTTGTATCTGACCCTAAGTACTCGTAAGTCAAACAAAAAAATGTACTAAATTTCATATTTATTCTTGTTCAGTGTCTCTTCTTGTACCTTTTCACCATTTACATATGCCATCAAAGAAGCAATATTTATCATTAGACTTTATAGTCAAACTAACTGTTTTTATAACAAGTACTACGAACCATTATTATCATTTATTAGACTAAAGTTAGTTAAACATTTCAATTTTCCTTAGATGTAAATTATCAATTAATTATATTTTATAGCATATTTTAAGGGATAATATTTTTTGTATTTTTTACCATCCATGTGTATGTAACCTTATATTACAAAAGTAAACTTGCGCAGCACCCTACCAATATTAATTTTTCATTAAACCGGGGTTTATATCGAATAACACCACATTAATATGTAAGCATATGTTTTAAACTCATTTTCTACGCCGCATTACGTTATTATTTACGTACATTCATAAATGTATTATAAAAGTGCTTTTTCTCGTTACGTTTTATATCAAAAACCCCAATTACATGTACTGTTTCCATTCAAAACAAATGTACACAAACTAATAAGGTGGTGTACAAGTTACCAATGCATAATATTTGCAATAAATTCCACCTATTAGTACAAATCTTATAAGCTAAAGTTACAACCCGGTAAAGAACATTCGAATTATATTTTCTCCAATTTTATAGAGCTTTTCATACATACTATCTAGCACAAGTTAAACTCATTAGCACAACATTTTTTTTCAACACAATCATTTCCTCCAAATTTAACCCTCACTCGTCCTAAAAAAACCTAACCCTAATCTGAAACACAAAACCCCCGAAACTAGGCTTTAAATAGTTTAAGACTAAATCTTCAAACGAGAGAAACCCCCCTCATCTGTCACATTCGCTTAGCACCTTGTTTGCACCCTTTAATCCAAGCAAACCTTTGTCACCTTTGGTGACGGAACCCACCCCATCTACACCTCTCCAGCAAGCGTCTAGCTGCTCATTAGTACACTCTAGTAGACCTTGGCAAATTACTCTTGCTTGGCCACTAATCCATACAAACTTGGCATCCACTCCTATTTCGAGCCTATATATACCCAAAACATGCACACTTCTAAAACTCACCATAAAACTAAACCAATTCTTGAAACCATGATCTAGTCAAGCCTTAGAAGAGAAAAAGTAAAGATTAATCTTTTTTGGAACCAAGGTTTAAGAAGAAAGGAGTTCTTGATTCATTTCCAAGCCATTTCGACCCATTTCATCATTTTTGACCCATTCGAGCTCTAGTAAGTCTTATAACTAGTTCTATAAGCTCTTATCATATTTTAGATCATGTATAAACCTTGTTCTAGCCATTTGATCAAGCTAAACTCTTTTGAAAACTCCTAAACCCTAATCAAACCCAAAATGACCCATTTTGGAAACCCTAAACCCTTGCAAAACCCTAATAAGCTAGTATAAGCTTATTCTAATCTCAATAAGCTCCTATGCACTTTTAAGATCTCAAGGAATAAGCCCTAAAACCCTAAGGCTACACGCATGGTTTTCCTAAACCAAACATGCCCTTATAAACCCTAAAAACCCTATTTTGAAACCTTATAAGCTAAAAGCTATAAGCTGACCTAATAAGCTATTCCTATAAGCTCCTTTATCATTTTTATAAGCATTGAATCAAACCCTAAAAGCCTTAACCCATCGGGTTAAAATTTCAAAACCAAATGCACCCATTTTGAGATTTTGAGCTCATAAGCTCATTTCATAAGCAATAAGCTCATAAAAACCAATTTATTTTAGCTTATTGTAATAAGCTAAATGCTGCAAAACTAAATTGGATTCAAAAAATACAAATTATATGATTTTGGACTAAAAACGCAAATCATTTTATGCATGAGGGGTATATATTACAACTTTTGAACTTATTAAACTTTCGGGCCAAAAATGTAAATATCCTAAACGTGAACTACAAGGGCCTGTTTTACCAACTTTCAAAGTTAAAGGTTAAATGTTTTAAAAATGTAAATAAGGGTTTAAATTGTAAATTAATTTATATCAAGGGTATATATTGTCATTTTCAAATTCTTAAGGGTATAAAATGTAATATTTTTATATTTAATAACAAAAATATATTTAAACATTGTTTATCCTTCATTCATCAATCGAAAACATTATAAATTAATTATGTTATATATTTAACATAATTTATCATCCACTAGCTTTTAAAAAAACTTAAAAAGATAAAATCTTATCATTTAAACTATAACATATCACGTTACTAGGGAATTTCATGTGAGGGGCTTTCATTTGGGTAGACATTTTGACGAGTTGTTGGATTTACGATTTAAAGTGTCCTAGCTCCTCAAACGTTTACTACATGACCTCTGGATTATGATAACCCGAACAGTGATACGATGTTTTCACGAACTAATAAACCAAAATCATTTACGTTAAACTTTATGAAATAAAGTTTGAATTATAAACAATCAAACTAAGACTTGACATATTATCCTAGGTTACGCGATGAAGCTGTTTACTTCCACTTGAATTACTATTCACTTTAATCAACTACCTTATCAAGGTGAGTTCATAGTCCCACCTTTATATGTTTTTCCAAACCCCGGGGGGGGATACATGCTATAAACTATGAATACAAGTATTTTTCCAACTGTATACTATCTTGATATATTATTGCCTAAGTTTACCTCCAGTGGCAATATCATTTAATCATGAACCATTAATCACTTGCGAGTGAACACGAATATTGTGGATAGATCTATCGGGATTGACAAATCTCGTTTGTGTTTACTTATACATGAGGTAACAAAGCGCACTATATTTGAGAATAATGGGTAACTTTGGCAAGTTACCTTTCCAAAAGGACATTTGTTCCTTAATAATGTCACTGAGGTGATTTCCATGTTAGTTTGAGTTCATGAGCTTAGGGCAATAATCCTGTTTTCCATGATAATTGTAATTGTACAATTATTACTACTTATGATGACTTGTATTCAACCATTATATTTTAAACACTGTGAATTTCACTCAACCTTTGTGTTGATCCTTTTAAGCATGTTTATCTCAGGTAATTAAGCAGTTTAAGGCACCGAGTGGCATGGACTTGAAGACATCCAAACTTGTTATCATTCAACCGTTATGTTTTAAATGTATTTTGGGACCTCCTTTTGTAAAACTCTGATATGATATTGAATGATAACTAAATTTTCCAAAAGTCTCTTTATGAGCCGTTTTCTATGATTATGACTGTTGATTCATGAAGTAATACCCCAATTTAGCTTCCGCTGCTATGTAAATTATTGGGGTGTTACAGATTGGTATCAAGAACCGCGGTTATAGAGAACAAGGTTAAAACCTAAACTATAACTATTTTCCATCCAAGAAAGTCCTCTGTACCACTACATTTCCTGAAGAGTATGTAAAGATACATAACTATTAATTAAATATAAATAACTTATGTTATTTCCACTGGGTTGTTACAGAATTATGTCTACATCCACCCACCCTATTATTATCCTATATAATTCCAATGTTGAGGATGCTTTTTCCTCTACAAATACTCCTGACTATACCTCGGCTTCACCAGACTATTCCCCAACTTTACCGGGAAACACCTCTTCTGACTCTTCATAGGATTTATCTAAAGATCTTTTAGCCTCGCTAACCATCTCACCTTTCCACGATGATCCGTATCTGAAGGTCATGCAAGCATAATGCTACTAGTAATGAATCACCTATTCCATCACCATGAGCTCCTATTGCTCCACCAACTGTTTTGCCTCCATCTCCAGTGTTACCCTCATCACCTCTATTTGATCCTCGAGATTTCTTTCTTCTCGAGGATATTTTGCCACCTTAGAAATGAGCATGTTTCCTATCATCCTCCTCTACTGATTGGATATAGTTTTCATGTGACGCGTCTGGAGCACCATGAGGAATAGATCGATGCTATTCTGAATCACTTAGATAAGCTCCCTCTTGAGCGCATTGAGCACATGGAAGATAAGATAGAAGGTCTTGGTAATGGTCGAGTAATCATACAGCGAGATGTTGACAAACTAGAAACCGAACTTCAAGAAGGCCGTACCCAGATTGCTGGATTTCAGAGAAAACAAATAGGGCATGACGACGAGATTGTTCTTGCTCGCGTCAGGATTGCTACTCTGGAAATCCTCATCGAGGATATCCAGGTTCGCCACCAATCAGATATGAAGAGTCTTCTGGACATGATCCATGAGCTCAAGAACCACAAGGGAGGACCGCCAGACTACTAGACTAGATCCTTGTCATTTACAACTTTTGTTTTGAATCCAACCACGGGATGTGTGGAATAAATATTGACACTTGTCAAATTTTGGTTATGTAAAATATGTAGACAAGTTATTTATGACATAATACAGTTGTAATTCTGTTATACCTCGCTATTTCATGATACAGATTTATGTATGTCGTGGTTGTCTATCCTATATCCTGTATTGTGATGACTCATATCTTTATGCATTCGGGATTACCATGGTTCTCTTACCATTCGGTTTTCTCGAACCTTTGTACCCAGGTACATGGATATGATTAATAATCAAGACATTGAGCATATGATTCCACCTACACCACCCAGAGATACTGAGCCTCCTGTTGGATCACCCATTTCATTATCTCTGTCTTCATCAGTTGGATCTTCATCACCGGTTAGGTCAACTACACCACCACCAGACTATCCCTTTGATGAGTCTATCTTTGTGGAGTTAGATAACTCGTTATGGATCATACCGCGACCACTTAAAAGTGAACCAGTCCCCGAGGAACCTAATGAGTCAGATGCTTATTAGAGTACCCATCTCCGGAAGTCTTAGATTCCAAAAATTTTTGTTATATCCTACAATGTAATATCAAAGGATGTGTATTTCTTTGTTAGAACTTGTATCAAATAAGTATCCATGTCAAATGATTTCAATATCACTATATATGAAATTTTTGATTATTATACAAAGACTTGTCATATGACTATATCATTGTATGGATTCTTATTTTGTGTTGTCTTGTAAATGTTGATAGAATGGCTCCCAAGAGGACATCAACATCTGCAGCACCACCTATGACTCAGGCCGCCATCAAGAAACTAGTTGCTGATAGTGTTGCCGCAGCTCTGGAAGCACAAGTTGCTACCATGGCATATACTGACAATACCACTAGGAACACCCAACAAAGAGAAACTCCTATAGCAAGAAAATGTAGCTACAAAGAGTTTATGAATTGCCAACCTTTCAATTTCAAAGGTACGGAAGGGGCTGTTGGTCTCATCCGCTGGTTTGAACGAATATAATCGGTATTTCTCTGTAGTAACTGTACCAAATACTGCAAAGTGAAATTTTCTACTGGTACTTTAACCGAGGAAGCTTTATCCTGGTGGAATTCATTCGCCCAACCTATTGGAATATAGGAAGCTTATAAAAGTTCCTGGTCTGAATTTAAAAAGCTCTTAATAAAGAAGTATTGTCCCAGAACCGAGGTCAATAAAATGGAAGATGAATTTTACAATCTGACTGTAAAAAAGAATGACCTCAAGACTTACATTAGAAGATTCCAGGAGTTGGCAGTCTTATGTCTAAATATGGTACCAAATACTGAGAAACTTATGGAAGTCTTCATCGGGGGATTACCCAGAAGCATTGAAGGAAATGTTACCGCTTCAAAGCCTCAAACTTTGGAGGAAGCCATCACCATAACCCAGAGGTTAATGGATCAGGTAATAAAGCATAATTTTGTGCAAGGAATTAATGATCATAAACGAAAGTTTGATGATAGAAGAACCTTCACCAATAACAACTACCAAAATAACTGTAACAACAACAATAACAACCGCAACAATGATCACCACCAACAATAGAATAGAAGACAAGAAACCGTCAGGGCTTATGCTTCCACCCCGACTGAAAATAGTAGGTATACTGGGAACCTTCCCTTGTGTAAAAGATGCACCCTGCATCACATAGGACCTTGCACGGTCAAGTTTCAGACTTGCAGCAAGGTGGGTCATCAGACCAGGAACTGCAGAAACAAAGGACCAACCACTGGAAGCAACCTACAACCAATATCCGTAACTTGTCATGCATGTGGGGAGAAAGGGCATTACAAAAATCAGTGCCCAAAAGCAAACAACAGTGCCCACGGAAGAGCATACTTGTTGAGGGACAAGAATGCTCACCAAGGCCCGAACGTAGTCACGGGTATGTTCCTTCTAAACCAACATCTAGCTAGAGTATTATTTGATTCAGGAGCCGATAAAAGTTTCGTATCCATATCTCTTGCTTCTATGCTTAATATCCCACCAATTGCACTAGATACCACTTATGACATTGAAATGGCCGATGGAAACCTAGTAGGCTCTAATACCATTATCCAGGGTTGCACTCTGATTTTGTTAAACCAACCTTTCGAAATTGACCTTATGCAGATTAAACTCGGTAGTTTCGACGTCATCATTGGTATGGATTGGTTATCTAAGTATCATGCTAGAATTCTCTATGACGAGAAAGTCGTCCACGTCCTAATCGATGGTGAAACTTTGATCATCCGAGGTGATTGAAGTAAAACTTGACTAAACCTCATATCCTGTATAAAAACCAAAAAGTATATATCCAGGGGATGTCAAATTTTTGTAGCCCAAGTAATGGAGAAGAAGTCAGACGAGAGACGATTAGAAGATATACTAGTAGTTAGAGAATTTTCAGAAGTTTTTCCTGAAGACCTACCTAGCCTCCCCTAGTTCCGCCAAGTGAATTTCAAATTGATTTAATACCAGGAGTGGCACCAGTGGCCCTCACCTATAGATTTAGCTTCTTCAAAATTTGGCAGGAACTATCTGACCAACTACAAGAGTTAGCAGACAGAGGTTTTATCCGACCAAGTACTTCGCCTTGGGGAGCTCCTGTCTTATTTGTTAAAAAGAAAGATGGATCTTTTAGAATGTGTATCGATTACCGGGAGCTGAATAAACTCACCATAAAGAATCGTTACCCGTTACCCAGGATCGATGATTTATTCGACCAACTTCAAGGTTCGAGTACTTACTCAAAAATTGACTTAAGATCAGGCTATCACCAACTGAGAGTCAGGGATGAAGATATTCCCAAGACTGCTTTCAAAACGCGGTACGGACACTACGAATTCCAAGTGATGCCTTTTAGTTTAACCAACGCGCGTGCTGTGTTCTTGGATCTCATGAACTATGTGTGTAAACCATACTTGGATAAATTTGTGATAGTGTTCATTGATGATATTATTATCTACTCTCGTAACAAAGAAGAACACGTAGATCACCTGAGAATAATCTTGGAATTACTCCAAAAGGAGAAATCGTATGCCAAGTTCTCTAAATGTGATTTCTGGATCAGTATCGTGCAATTTCTCGGGCACGTAAGTGATAGCCGAGGAATTCACGTTGACCGCGTCAAGATTAAAGCAGTCAATGATTGGGCATCTCCTACCACACCCACAGAGATACGCCAACCGGCTACTACCGGAGATTCATCAAGGGTTTTTTGAAGATTGCAAAGTCTTTGACTGAATTAACCCAGAAAAACAAGAAGTATATTTAGGGAGAAAACCAAGAGTTAGCTTTCCAACTGCTAAAACAGAAGCTATGTGAAGCTCCAATCTTAGCATTACAAAAAGGAAATAACGATTTTGTCGTTTACTGTGATGCATCACATCAAGGTCTGGGAGCGGTGTTAATGCAAAGAGAAAAAGTTATTGCATATGCATCCCGACAACTCAAGCCTCATGAAAAGAACTATACCACTCACGACCTCGAATTAGGAGCAGTAGTGTTCGCTCTTAAAATTTAGAGACACTATCTGTATGGCACAAAGTGTACTGTGTTCACTGATCATAAAAGTCTTCAGCATATCCTTGATCAGAAAGAGTTGAATATGAGACAATGTCGTTGGTTAGAATTGCTCGCAGATTACGATTGTAAGATTCGTTACCATTCTGGGAAAGCAAATGTTGTAGCGAATGCCTTAAGCCGGAAGGAACGAATCAAACCACTCCGAGTCAGGGCATTAGTCATGACTCTTCACCCAAAATTACCATCATAAATCCTTGAAGCCCAAACTGAGGCGATTAAAGAAGAGAACATCAAATCTGAAAACCTATGGGGAATGGACAAAGCATTTGAAGTACGTCCTAATGGAACCTAATGTATCAAGAACCGAAGCTGGTTACCACTCTTTGGTAATTTAAGGGACTTGATCATGCATGAGTCCTATAAATTGAAGTATTTCATCCACCCAGGTTCTGACAAGATGTATCAGGATCTAAAAACTCTATTGGTGGCCTAACATGAAGGCAATCATCGCTGAATATGTCGGCAAGTATTTGACATGTTCTAGAGTTAAAGTAGAATGTCAGAAGACATCTGGCTTACTGATACAACCATAAATTCCTACATGGAAATGGGAAATAATAACATTGGACTTCGTTACAAAACTACCTAAAACATCAAGTGGACATGACATAATTTGGGTCATTGTCGACCGCCTTACCAAATCAGCACATTTTATCCCCACCAGAGAGACATATAGTATGGAAACCCTTACAAGGTTGTATATAAAGGAGATAGTCTCACGGCATGGAGTGCCAATATCCATCATCTCGGATCATGACAGTCATTTCACATCCAGATTCTGGCAGTCAATGCAGAGTGCTTTGGGTACTCAATTAGACATGAGTATGACATATCATCCCGATACTGATAGACAAAGTGAAAGAACCATACAAACACTCGAAGACATGCATAGAGCCTGTGTTATAGATTTTGGAAAATGATGGGATAGACACTTACAACTGGTATAATTTTCTTACAATAACAGTTACCAGGCCAGTATTAAGGTAGCACCACTCAAGGCACATGTCTGCTAGGCCGAAGTTAGAGATGTTCAACTTAAAGGACCAGAGATAATCCATGAAACCACCAAAAAGATAGTACAAATTCAACAACACTTGCAAGCTGCAAGAGACCGGCAAAGAGTTATGCCAATGTAAGGCGAAAGCCTTTGGAATTTCAAGTTGGAGATCGTTTTATGTTAAAAGTGTCACCTCGGAAAGGTGTCATCCGATTCAGAAATCGAGGAAAGCTTAACCCCCGGTACATTGGACCATTTAAGATCCTTAAAAGGGTCGGCCCAGTGGCATAAAAACTTGAGCTTCCTGAAGAACTTAGTAATGTCTACAGTACCTTCTACGTTTCTAACTTAAAGAAATGCCTATCTGACGAATCCCTTGTCATTCCAATGAAAGAGCTCTGGCTCGATGACAAACTCAACTTTGTAGAAGAACCCATAGAAATTATGGATTGAGAAGTCAAGCAACTAAGACAAAGTCATATCCCTATAGTTAAAGTAAGATGGAACTCTAAAAGAGGGCCAGAATTTACATGGGAATGTGAAGATTAAATTCGTGCCAAATATCCACATCTATTTGCAAACATCACTCCAATATACAACTAAATCTCGGGACGAGATTTATTTAAAGTTAGGAGACTATAACAATCCACAATTTTCCTCAATGTAATTATCCATCTATTATATTTATTAGAACCATTTTCACAGGAATATTTTTGTTTTATACCATCCATGATGTAACGTAACTTACATTTCCAAAGTAAACGAGCTCACGCAACTACCAATGCCAATTTCATCAACGTTTATATCAAATAAACGTCATAATATGTCAAGCAATATGTTTTAAACTCCATTTTTAACATACGTTATCTATGTAACGTACCATTCATAACATTATTATAAAACGGATTTTATACGTTAACGTTCATATCAAAACCCTGATTACATGTAATGTTTACATACAATACATGTTTACAAGGTTACAATGCATAATATTTGAATTATATTTCCCTCCAAAACCCTAGTATAACTCTCTAAAGCTCTAGGTACAACCTGATAATGCACGAATTCAAAATAAGCCATTTTCCCTTCAAATACTTATGAGATTTCGTACCACCTTTCTAGCATAGATTACAAGTCTTTTTAGCATCACATTTAAACTATTCTTTCCCTCCATTTCACTCTACACACTAAAATTAAACCTTAACCCTAACCCAAAACCCTAAACACCCGATACCCCTTAACTAGTGTCGAACCAAGCCAAAACCTAGCAAGCCTACTCCACCATGATGCACCACCTTGCCTGCCACCTTGTCACCACCCTTGAGCCCTAAGTTCGACACCTTACCACCTCCTTATCACCTACTCAACAACTTACACCTCAAGCAAAACTCTTTTGAAAACTCCTAAACCCTAATCGAACCCTAAATGATCCATTTTGAAATCCTAATTCTTTTGAACCCATTAATAAGGTAGCTTAAGCTTATTCTAGTCTTAATAAGCTCTAAACCATCTTTTAAGATCTCAAGGAATAAGCCCTAAAACCCTAAAGCTACAAGTTTGGTTTTCCTAAACCAAATGCACCCTTAAAAACCCTAAAAAGCCATTTTTGAAACCCTAGTAAGCTATAAGCTAACTTTATAAGATGTTCTAATAAGCTAACTTATCATTTTTATAAGCTTTGAAACCAACTCTAAAAGCTCTAAGCTTTCGGGTCTTAGTTTTAAAACCAAACGCACCCTTTTTGAACTATCAAGCTTATAAGCTCATTTCATAAGCTTTAAGCTTATAAAACCAATTTATTTTAGCTTATTGTAATAAGCTAAATGCTGCAAAACTAAATTGGATTCGAAAAATACAAAGTATATGATTTTGGACTAAATACGCAAATCGTTTTATGCATGAGGGGTATATATTGTAACTTTTGAACTTATTAAACTTTGAACTACAAAGGCCTGTTTTGCCAACTTTCAAAGTTAAAGGATTAAATGTTTTAAAAATATAAATAAGGGTTTAAATTGTAAATTAATTTATATCAAGGGTATATATTGTCATTTCAAATTCTTAAGGGTATAAAATGTAATATTTTTATATTTAATAATAAAAATATATTTAAACGTTATAAGACCTAATTTTATTAAAACTCGACACATTTATCGTTTCATTTATCGATCGAAACATATAAAAATAATTATGTTATATATTTAACATAATTTATCATCCACTAGCTTTTGAAGAAACTTAAAAAGATAAAATCTTATCATTTAAACTATAACGTATCACGTTACTAGGGAATTTCATGTGAGGGGCTTTCATTTGGGTAGACGTTTTGACGAGTTGCTGGATTTATGATTTAAAGTGTCCTAGCTCCTCAAACGTTTACTACATGACCTCTGGATTATGATAGCCCGAACAGTGATACGATGTTTTCACAATTTAATAAACCAAATTAATCATTTACGTTAAACTTTATGAAATAAAGTTTTGAAACAATCAAACTAAGACTTGACATATTACCACAGGTTGCGTGACGAACTTTTGACGTCAATCAACTACCTTATTAAGGTGAGTTCATAGTCCCACCTTTATATGTTTTCTAAATCCCATAGGGAGATACATGCTATAAACCATGAATACAAGTATTTTCAACTGTATGCTATCTTGATATATTACTTCCTAAGTACCTCCATTTGTCATAAGGCTCCACTATCATGAACTGTTAATTACTTTGCGAAGTAAGCGCGAATGCCGTGAATAGATCTATTGGGACTGAACTTCCCCGTCCAGGTTCTGGTACATACATGGCTAGCGGACGCATTTCATTTGAGGAACTTCGGTTCAAACGTTTACTACATGACCTATGGATTAAAAGCCCGAACAATTTGTGATACGAAATTTTCACAATTAATAAACCAAATTAATATTTACGTTAAACTTTATGAAATATAAAAACTAAGACTTGACATATTACCCTAGGTTGCGTGACGAAACTGTTTACTTACATTTGATTTACTTTTGCCATCAATCAAATTTCCCTGTTAAGGAGTTTATAGTCCCAAAGCCCCCAGTTAAAGGGGGGGGGGGGGGGGGGTGGGGGAAGGGGGGGGGGGGGGGGGGGGGGGGGGGGGGGGGGGGGGGGGGGGGGGGGGGGGGGGGGCACAAACCCCAGGGGGGGGGGGGGGGGGGGGGGGGGGGGGGGGGGGGGGGGGGTGGAAAAAATTTGGTGTTTTTAAAAAAAAAAAAAGGTAAGGGAAAAAAAAAAAAAAAAAAAAAAAAAAAGGAAGGGTGGGGGGGGGATTTAAAAGTTTTATGAGTGTTTAATGGTTGTATGTGGGGAGTTAGGTGGTAGTGTATGAGTGAAGTTGGGTAATGAAGTAATTGTTAAGGTTGATTTTAATGTTAATAGGATTTTATCGTTGTGGGTTTGTGAGTGATGTTAAAACAAGTTGTTGTACTTGGTATGAGTAACCAAAGCACTTAGGGTATTAAGGGTTTCTTGGCAGTTACCGTTCACAAAGACATTGTTTCTCATTAAATGTCATGAGAAGTTTCAGGTTAAATTTGAATTATGAGCTTAGCGCTATAATATTTGGTAACATATAAATTGTAATTGTACAATTTATTATTATTTTTTTTATGTTTTTTTTTTTTTTTTTTTACAATTTTACCCCCCCCATTTGTTATTTTTTTTTTTTTTTGTTTTTTTTTTTTTTTTACCTACTATTATAATGACTTGTATTCAACCAATTTATTACAAACCTAATGAATTTCAACTCCACCTTTGTGTTGACCTTATTTTGAGCATGTTTATTTCTCAGGTAACTAAGCATTAAGGCATTGAGTGTTTTTGGATTTTGTATGTTTAAGGACGCATGGACTTGAAGACGTCCAAACTTGTTATCATTCATACTTTAATGTTTTTCAATGTATTTTGGGACCTCCTTTTGTAAAACGCTGATATGATATTGAATGATAACTGAATTTTCCATAACGTCTCTTTTGAGTCATTTTCTATGATTATGACTGTTGATCAATGAAAGTAATACCTACAATTAATCTTCCGCTGCTATATGAAAATACGGGTGTTACCAGATAGTATCAGAACCTGAGCGGGGTATAGAGAACAAGGTTAAAACCTAAACTATAACTACTTTTTCCATTCAAGAAAGTCCTCCGTGCCACTACATTTCCTGAATAGTATGTAAAGATATGTAACTATTATATAAATAGCTTATGTTATTTTACACTGGGTTGTTACAGAATTATGTCTACATCCACCACCCTATTATTGCCTATCTGATTCCTAATTGAGATGCTTTTTTTTCCCCCCCCCCTCCCCCTCTTAAAATACTCCTGACTATACCCCGGCTTTACCGGACTATTTCCCAGCCTCACCGGGAAACACCTTTTCTGACCCTTCAAAGGATCTATCTAAGGATCTTTTAGCCTCGCTAACCATCTCACCTTTCCACGATGATCCGTATATGAAAGTTATGCAAGCATATAATGCTACTAGTAATGAATCACCTATTCCACCACCACGAGCTCCTATTGCTCCACCAACTGTTTTGCCTCCATCTCCAGTGTTACCACCATCACCACTATTTAATCCCCGAGATTTCTTTCTTCCCGAGGATATTTTGCCACCTCAGAAACGAGTCCGTTTCCTATCATCCTCCTCTACTGATTCTTCTGCCCTACCTCAAGTATTTGAGATTGGAGAGAGTTCTCATAAGACGCATTTGGAGCGCCATGAGGAACAAATCAAGCCTAATTTGAATCACTTAGATGAGCTCCCTCTTGAGCGCATTGAGCACATGGAAGATAAGATAGAAGGTCTTGGTAATGGTCGAGTAATCATACAGCGAGATTTTGACCAACTAGAAATCGAACTTCAAGAAGCCCGTACTCAGATTTCTGGATTTCAGAGAGAGCAAATAAGGCATGACGACGAGATTGTTCTTGCTCACGTCAGGATTTCTACTCTAGAGATGCTCATCGAGGATATCCAGATTCGCCACCGATCAGATATAAAGAGTCTTCTGGACATGATCCATGAGCTCAAGAACCACAAGGAAGGACCACCAGACTACTAGACTAGATCCTTGTCATTTATAGCTTTTGTTTAGAATCCAACCACGGGATGGGTGGAAAAAATATCGACACTTGTCAAATTTTGATTATGTAAAATATATAAGACAAGTTATTTATGACATAATACAGTTGTGATTCTGTTATACCTTGCTGTTTCATGGTACAGATTTATGTATATCGTGGTTGTCTATCCTATATCCTGTATTATGATGACTTATATCTTTATGTATCCAGGTTACTATGGCTCTCTTACCACCAGGTTTTCTCGAATCTTTGTATCTGAATATGATCAATGATCAAGACATTAAGCATATGATTCCACCTACACCACCTAGAGACATTGAGCCTCCTGTTGGATCACCTATTTCATTATCTCCGTCTTCATCAGTTGGATCTTCATCACCGGTTAGGTCAACTACACCACCGCCAGACTATCCCTTTGATAAGTCTATCTTTGCAGAGTTAGATAACTCATTATAGATCATACTACGACCATTGGAAATCTTAGATTCCAAAATTTTCTATTATATTCTGCAATGTAATATCAAAGAATGCGTATTTCTTTGTTAGGACTTGTATCAAACAAATATCTATGTCAAATGATTTCAATATCACTATGTATGAAAATTTTGATTATTATACAAAGACTTGTGATATGACTATATCATTGTATGGATTCTTATTTTGTGTTGTGTTGTAAATGTTGATAGAATGGCTCCCAAGAGGAAATCAACATCTGCAGCACCAATCATGACTCAGGCCACCATCAAGAAACTAGTTGCTGATAGTGTTTCCGTAGCTCTGGAAGCACAAGCTGCTACCATGGAAAATGCTGACAATACCAATAGGAACACCAAACCAAGAGAAACTCCTGTAGCAAGAAAATGTAGCTACAAAGAGTTTATGAACTGCCAACCTTTCAATTTCAAAGGTACGGAAGGCACTGTTGGCCTCATCTGCTGGTTTGAATGAACTGAATCGGTATTTCTTCGTAGAAACTGTACCGAGGACTGCAAAGTAAAATTTTCTACTAATACTCTTACTGAAGAAGCTTTATCTTGGTGTAATTCATTCACCCATCCTATTGGAATAGAGGAAGCTTACAAGATCACCTGGTCCGAATTTAAGAAGCTCTTAATAAAAAAGTATTATCCCCGAAACGAGGTTAAGAAAATGG
>BQNB010069780.1:0-26098 GCA_026074375.1 Tanacetum coccineum
ACGACTCCTAAGTATATTAAGAAGACAGATATTACCGTTGCTCCCAGAATTGTTCCTCAGTGGAAGCCCACTGGCCGACAATTCCTTTTGTGTGATATCTATGGCCCAAAGAAATCCTTGACACCCATTGCTAAGCCTTTAGAACTTTCCCCGAGTGTTAGTTCTAGTTCCCCTACTACTGTCATCTCTAGGTTTTCTGATTGTCAACTTAGTGATCGGAAGGCTAGTTCCAAAGGGATTTCTGATTTATTTGCATGATAACTAACCGGATCCTTAGGGAATCCATTCACATGACATGTTTGTGTTATTTCAGGATTTTTAAAGGGCATGGTTGATCCAACTCTTTTCACCAGGAAAACAGGAAAACATTATTTACTTGTTCAAATTTATGTTGATGATATTTTATTTGCCTTCACTGACCCTAAATCATGTGACCTTTTTTGCCCATGAGATGAACTCAACCTTTAAGATGTCGATGATGGGTCAAATGTCTTTCTTTTTAGGCTTACAGATTTCCCAAAATCCTAGAGGCATCTTTATTAACCAGGCCAAATATGCTCTTGAAATTTTGAAAAAGTATGGCTTTGACACTAGCACCCCTATTGACACTCCAATGTCGGAGCGTCCTAAACTTGATGAGGACATAGGCGGCAAGTTGGTTGATCCTACACGTTATCGTGGTATGGTTGGCTGCCTTATGTATCTCACGGCTAGTAGACCTGATATAGTTTTTGCTGTTTGTATGTGTGCTCGTTATCAGGCTAAGCCTACTGAAATGCATCTTCATGCTATTAAAAGGATCTTTCGTTACCTGAAAGGAACCCTCAACATGGGTTTATGGTATCCGAAAGACTCCGGTTTTGCGCTAACAGCTTTTGCAGATGCTGACTATGCAGGGTGTCAAGATACAAGGAGAAGTACTTCCGGTTCTGCTCAATTTCTCGGAGGCAGACTTGTTAGTTGGTCTTCGAAAAAGCAAAAGAGTACTGCTATCTCCACCACTGAAGCTGAATACATAGCTTTGTCAGGATGTTGTGCTCAAATCCTTTGGATGCGTTCGCAGCTTTCTGATTACGGATTTGTATTCAATGCTATTCCCATGTATTGTGATAATCAAAGTGCCATCGCGTTATGCTGCAACAGTGTTCAACACTCCAGATCAAAGCACATTGATATCCGACACCATTTCATCAAAGAGCAGGTTGAAAGGCGTATTGTTGAGTTATATTTTGTAGAAACCAAGTACCAACTGGCAGACATCTTTACGAAAGCCTTACCAAGGGAACGCTTTGAAACTCTACTCCCACTCCTTGGTGTGCAACAAATGTCTCCAGAAACTCTGCTGATTCTACAAAATAACGAGTAACAAAGTCTCTTTGTTTGTATAATTTTTTTTGTTTTAGTAGATATTAGACCTCTAAAAAAAATTAGTTAGTTTTAGTTTAGTTTTGTTAGTAATATGGCTTATAGTTACTTCAGACTGTAACCCGGACTGAACCCATAGGAAAGTTTGTCGCCAAAAAGAACCCGGACTTAAACATTTTTTATCCAACTTGTTTGGTGCGACCATTTAGAACCCGGCCATGTTTCTCGTATATACATTGTTTTTTACCAGACATGACACGGGTCATTGTTTGCGGGGGAGAATCAGTTTCTGCTAACAGTTTTTGCAGGTTTTCAAGGACAACCTGTTGCTGATTCTATTGCTGACAAGATTGAAACGACAACAACATATGGTAAATTTAAAAGGTCTTGTTTCAGTAATCACTTGATAAATGTGCTCAATTCACTCACCTCCGCGATTGAGGGGGAGTTTGCTTCTTTTTAAGTCCATTCTTGATCAAAACCATTCATCTCTTTCATAATTTTGATCGGGGGAGAAAATGTGACTTAAATTAAAACTGATAACTATATGATTCAATTGATTCTAAGTCCTATCCATGCATGTGCTAAACAAGTTTTCGATTATCGATGCACATGTGTAGGGGGAGTAAAAGCTGATATTATATTCAAAATGTCAAGATATTAATTGTTTTGTGTTCTACACAACTATCTTGATATCACACACAGAATCTTTTTGTTTCATGTTCAGGTTGCAGAATGCGGAATGATGTTGTACTATAACACCAGGGTATTCGTATGAATGCTCATGCCTGGTCTTCGGACTGCGCCCACTAGTGAAGTGGATTTCCTTACAAGTACTTGTACAAGTTTGGATTTCCCGAGGCACTTCATATCTTTCGAGATATTTTTCAAAACATCATCAGTTCATTCTGATTTAAACTTTCGTTGTGTTCCAAATAATTTTCTTATGCACATCGAATGTTTTTCTAATCATTTTTGCCACAGGCCTTCTACGGTACTTAATTGTATTAAGAAGTAAAACGCTGAACTGGAATTATACGGACTAAGTCGCAGATAAGTTTAACTACTTTATCACTGGACAGACTCACTCTTTACTATTCTAGTAGTAGAAATACTATTAGTGTGTAAGTCTACGGACATCTAGTATTGAGAACGGCGAACATTAGGGAATCTGATACTTCGGTATTAGAGGAACTAGCTTGTCACGTGCCGGAAAACCTGTCAAGAAAGTTCTTATAATGAATTTATCTGTTCACAGGTGCAGTATTTATACTGTAATCATCGGTCCTCACGGATTGGAGGTTATTATTAACCGACCAGATTGAGTATCGTCTATACTCGGTCCCTTCAAAATATAAAACCCTTAGTGTGTTCGAAAAATATTTTTATCTAGAACACATTGAGTGGATTTTCATAAAATCATTTTTGTTGGTGACTATTTTGAAACAAAACATGGCGATTCCAATTCCATTCGATGAAGACACATGCTCATACTCTACTACCTGACGAATTCTATCCAAAGAAATCAAGAAAGCCAAATACTTAAAGCCTCTGCAACTCTGAATTATATATCTTCTTCAAATGTTTATGTTATGATGATTAGTAGAAGAATATTCAAGACAGCTTTCAAGATTTCAGCAGGTATGAGCATGTCATTCCAAAGTTCAGAAAAAGGCAAGAAGTAAAGATCACAAGATAGCAGATTACGAAAATAATGCAGCAATCATATATTCTTTCTTATTTTCGGATCTGTTGAAGCACAAGTGAAGCACATCAAGTGAATACCCCACAACGACTACAAGATAAAGAAACATCGGCAGTGTATGTAAGTTAATTCATATATTCAAGATTTCACTGCTTGTTCGAGCGACCTGTTTTGAAGATTCTCATGACCTCATCTTGGGGGAGATTGTTAGAGATACGAAATTCCGTCTAACAATGAAGTTTCGGTCACTCGAAGATGTACGAAAAAGTGTATACGTTAAATAGCTAGTTTGTACATGTTTTTAGTTGTAAATGGGCATGTAATGTAAAAGCCCGAAATGGCCCATCATAAGGCCTTACATGGCCGGCCATTTAGTGTAGAGAAGCTAGGGTTTGGAGGCTATAAATAGATCCCTCCTCTTCCTAGTTTCATTATCCCTCACAAGCTACAAACCTACAACAATTCTTTCTTTTATACATCTTGTTCTTTAATATATATATCTTGTTTAATGAATGATCTAAAGACCAACAATTGGTATCAAGAGCCAAAGTGTTTGTTTGATTAATCTGTAAACCGATTTCATATACACCTTAAAGTTCTTTCGGATCTTCATTGATTCGTAGCTTTTATTGTGTATTGTTATCATTCTTGATTATCAAGATGGTGTTTGCTTAATCAATAATCATCACCACCATCTTGTTTTCAATCAAATATGTTTAAGTGGTGTTTTAGCATTCTAAATTTGTCATATTTTGAGTTCACTATCTGGTCAAATAACCTTATGTTTTGGTTTTAGGATTTCACCTCCTCTTACCCATTTTAACAAAACTGTCCAAATTTAGTCCGAGTAGGGCTTTAGATTAAGCGTTTTGATAGTTTGAATGAGTTTCAAACTCATATTTTTTGATGGATTCTTATAGTTTGGTATATAAGCTTCAACTTTGCTTTTTACCTTTTAGCCATAATGTTCCATTAAGCCTTTCAAATTTAAGCTCAAAAGTTGAGGTTTAGCCTGCCATTATTGACAAAAATGCCACTATACTGCTTATCTGCTTGTTTTCCTTGCTTATTTTTGCTTATTAGTGCTTATTAGGGTTAGGTGATCATGTGTTGTTGGCTTATTTGCCTTTTTCATTTGCTTATTGTGTGTAAAAAGCCAACAGTTTAGTACTCAAGTCCATTAGCCTTAAAACCAAATCTGTCAATTTTTTCTTGCTTATTTATGGCTTATTTTCCAGTTTTGTAAAAAGTGTTTTTTTAAGATTGTTGTTTCAGCTTAATTTACAAGTTTTTAAAAAGAAAAATGAAAAAAAAATGTTTTCAAAAAAGGGTAGGCCACAGGTTTTGAACCTGTGACCTCCCATTTCACAAACCAAGCCTTAACACACACACTCTATACCAGCGGCACTAGTAGGGCCATCTGGTTAGAGGTTGCCCAATTAAATTTATAACCCCTTTTTAGCCAATAAGCCTAACATCCACTATTTGCTTATTTCGTGCTTATTTCATTAAGCACTTTTCTCCGTTTTTTTTCTTAGATTTAGCTTTAGTCAAACTACTTTTCAAATTTTTTTCAGATTTTTCCAACTTCGTTTAGTATTTTTAATTAATTTTTTTTATTAAAACTGTTTTTAATTCATATTAAATAAAATAAAAATCAAAAAATATAATTCTTTCTAAAAAAAAATTTCTTTTGATCATCAGGATTGTTAAAAATTAATTTGCATTTTTAAGGTTAATCTTTGGTAGAATTTCGGTTTTTAAAAGACGGGATTTGGTCGTTTTCGTATTGTGGTTGTAATTTACTTCATTTTATGTCCGTAGACTTAGGATTTATTTTCCGTGCTTTAGTTTAGCTTTCCTATGCTATATTTTATGTTCTCGGTAGAATTAGATTTATTTTCATGTCTTTAATTTTAGTTTTTTTTTTTTTTTTTCATGCTTCCCGTAGGAATTAGGTTTTCCTTCGTTTAATTCCGTGTTATTTGCTTTCCCGGTCGAATTTAGAATCCAAAACCAAATCTTCTTGTAATTCAAGCATCCAAATTCAGACAAAAATCTACCTGTCAATTGCACGCCTCGTTGGGAGAAATGACCCGGGTGTGTCACTTGCCCGGAATCATTTATATCATACCCGTGAGTTTGTTGACCTTTTTCTAAAGGGTTGACTAGGTTGACTCGAGGATTTTATATTTGATATTTTAATATTCTATTTGATATATAATTACCCATAAAAAGGTGATTGTCATGGTAATAGACTCACTAAACCCCATATGATCTCCAACAACTAAAAGACCCGGAAGACAAGAGATTGAAGAATAGGATGCTAGTTAAAACAAAATAAGTCCAAGCTATCATCTGTCTAGAATTCCTCTATCCTGAATAAGGTATGAAGTCAAAGTTAGTGTCAGTATCGACCGTAGAAAGAGTTGTTGTCCTATACTTAGAATAGAAATGTAATAGAGACAAAGCTGTACGTTGTGTACTAGCCTATCATTGGGACACACACTTATCACCCATGTGGGTATGACCCTACCTAAGTAGTATATATAGAATTCTTGTAAAGGAGTAGGTGTAAGTTTGTGCATTCAAAGTCGTAACTTTCACAAAATACATACTCCTTCAAACCTACTAAGTCCTTGAGTGAACTCAGTTAGTTAGCATAATAGTTAACTTTGCATAACAATTTAGGTTTATGCAAAGTTATTAGTGAGGAGATAACACACACACACACACACACACACATATTGTCATTTAATCCGCATTGTAGTTCCACATTCAATCCCCATTGTAGTTCCGCATTGTAACAACCCGAGTTTTAAGTCAACGTTTATCCCGAACTACGACACTTATATTTTATACGTAACTAGTTATAGTCGTTTATGCTAAATATGGTTTGATGAAAATATATAATTATAAGGTAAATTTCATTCTGTGATTTAGTGTCTATTTGTTTTTAGCGTTTAAGAAAGTCAAAAAATTTATTTTACTGCTCCGAGAGCGTAAATATGTTATTTTTGTATTTTTCGACGTTTCCACGAGTTTTTGTAAAAACCGTGTTTAAAGGTCGTGTTTTGCTAGGTTTAACAATTTATTAAACTATATTTAGTGGGACGGATTTAAAAATATTTACGAAAGTGGTGGCCCGAGTTTTATGGCCGATTTTTATGGATAAAAAGGAAGGCTTGTACTAGTTTTAAAAGAGATTAAGAATGGAGGGACTAGTTTTGCCAAAGTGCCAAAGATCTTTTCTATAAATAGGCACCAACCTCACACACATAACACTTTTATGAAAATTTTTACTCCTCCTATCTCCTTGTTCTTGTTAGATCGTACACCTCAAACAAACACCAAATCCATTGATTTTTTTTGACATGCAATACAATCAATTTATACCATCTTATCCTTGTTTTAAGGAGCTACAAATCCCACTATAGAAACCTCACTGCATTAAGTTTTGAGAAGTTTGAATTTTTAAGTGTGTTCTTAGGAAAATT
Organism: Tanacetum coccineum; assembly: GCA_026074375.1. Lineage (NCBI taxonomy): Eukaryota > Viridiplantae > Streptophyta > Magnoliopsida > Asterales > Asteraceae > Tanacetum > Tanacetum coccineum. The sequence continues at coordinate 6,568 of BQNB010069780.1, forward strand.
TCGAGTTATCAAGGGGTGAATAGTATAGTAGATTTAGTGTTTTTAGCAAGTTGGTGGATTAAAAAAAGATTTGGTTTGTTATGTGGGGGGGTTCGTCGATCTAGCACCAAGGGGAAACATGGTCGAGTTTTGTTCTAGCTTTGTGAGTTTCTAATTACTTTCTGTATGGTTAATAGATGTTATTACATGTATATGATTGTAGCTAGATGATTCAAGTGCCAAATCAATTTGAAAGTATTTTGAGTATGACCTTGTGTTTGATAGTTTTAGTACATGTTTTTAGGCTAGTTAAACATGTTGGAATGGTTAGATTTTGCCCTAAAAATGTAATTGGTATGGGACTTTGGGTTGACCAAGCTTTTGACTTGACCATAACGTATCGAGAAAATTTTGAAATCTAAATTAGGCTTTTGAATATGATAAAGAATGTTCTAAGGTTCGTTTTGATATAAAATGGGCCTTGTAACTCTTAACAACAAGATTGTACGACGAGTCAAGTTTGGTTATTTTTGGGGTAAAAAGTCAACTACGAAGTTTGACTTTGAAAAGTCAACTGTCAGACCCTATTTTTACAAATATAGCAGCAGAAGCTAAATCTGGGGTATTACTTCATGGATACAACAATCATAATCATAGAAAAACGACTCAAAAGAGACGTTGTTCAAAAGATACGTTATCTCTTCATTTTAAAATCAGGGTTGGTTAAAGGCAGGTCCCAAATCTAGTTACCATACAAATATGAGTGATAACAAGTTTTAGCCATCTTCGAGTCCATGCCACTCCGTGCCATAAGTTGCTCAATTACCTGAATAAACATGCTAAAAAGTCAACACAATGGTTGAGTGAAATTCATAGGTTTGAAATGTAATAGTTGAATACAAGTCATCATAAGTAATTGTTATAAAAGCAGTGTCATAGTAATGCGTTATAGTGTGATATTGGGTTACGTTGTTATACACCCGTTATTTGTAATAATTGCAACGAATACAATTATCATAGGAAAATGGTATTGCATGTATAATGTTATGGTATAATTGCGTTATTGTCTCTGTTAAGTTCACTGTCTCAGCTCATGGACACACTATCTGGGTGTATATATAATACAAAATGATGTGAGTTATTATATATATATGATATATATAATCATAATTATATAGTTTATATAGTCATATTATATATATATATATATATATATATATATATAGATAGATAATGGCCCTCGGTGTAGGTAATTTCCATATACCTATGAAATTCAAATATAGTGTGTTTGGTTACCTATCCGGTTAACACAAACAGGATTCGTCAATCCCGATAGATCTATCCACAATATTCGCGTTCACCCGTAAGTGATTAATGGTCCATGATAATGAGGGACTTTTGGCATAAAGTAACTTAGACATTAATTGTAATGGTATATCATGTTAGCATACAGAAATAATTGCATTCATGTTTATAGCATGTATCCCCCTCGCGGGTTTATGAAATAGTTAAAAGATTGAAATGCGAGGCTATGAACTCACCTGATAGATAGGTGTAATAAATATTCCAAAATGAAAGCTGACGACCTTATCACAATCTCAACAGGGAAGGTTGATATAGAAAAATGATAGTAAAAAGCCACGTCACGCAACACACAACCCGAGGTAATATATCAAGTCTTAGGAAGATTGAATATGTCTTATAATGAATATCATCTTTGATGGAGTTATTATGGAGTATTGTATCACCGTTCGGGCCATTCATAATTTCAGAGACATTCAGTAAACGTGTTGAGGAGCTAGGGCACTTTAAATCGTAAAACCCACGACTCACTCTAGACGTAATACCAAGATGAAACCTCTTAATATGAAGCTCCCTAGTATTGTGGTACAATATAACTTTAGAACAGGATTTTTAAAAGCACATCGATGATGAATGATATAATGGTTATAACATAAGCGGTTTTAAGCATTTTGATCAATAACTAGAAATAATAAGCACGAAGAAGGTTAATTAAAGTTCTGTCTTTGTACTTCTCTATTGTTTTGAACATGTTTTTATACTTTTTTCATAAAATGTTACTTTTAGACCCTGAGAATGAAAAGGCAAAATATACCTTGAGTTTGCACTCTTTATGAGTTTGGTCCTTCAAGTTTAAAAGTTTACAAAGTAAACCTTGTACTTGGAAAGTGAATAATAGGACTATTAGTTATAACTTTGATAAAATGACATATTTAGTCCTTTTAGTTATTAGTTTCTGGCAAGTTACGATATATACACCTTGCATGGTAATGTAAAAAAAGTTGAGTATTACCATGCAAGCTCTATTTTAACATTCAAAAGTTTTTCATGTTATTTGCTTATTACTAGTAGCTAAAATATGAATGTTTAAACTTAACGGAAAGTTCAGATTAACGAAATTGTTAAGCTAGAAATTCAAAAACGGGTCGTTTTAAGGTTTTATATGAATAAGAGTTGGTTTTTATTTCATATTCCTTCAATAATCAATAAAGTAGTTATAATAACATTAGTTAAGCATGTTAGGATAGATTATAACAATATTTAACCATTATAATATTTAGTTTTAAGAAAAACATGAAATTAGGGTTTCGGGTGTACGGTTTTGGATCAAAATGGAAAATAAGCATGAATTGAGTTATAAAACTTTAACAAGTTTATGCATGATCTTATTGAACATCATAAGGGTATAGGAGCAGAAGTGGAACCTCCAGAACTTGGGTTTGAGCTTATAGATAGAAAACGCGTCAAAATCTGGATTTTAGTTTTCGTACGCCTAGAATAACGACTCCCGGGCTTCTTTTCTTGATTTCTTTTTCTTCACTTCTGATCTTGAGACTTCATATGATCTCTTAGGATCTTCTTGAGAAAAGGATTGCTGCTAGAAATGGGTTATAGAGGAGGAAGTTGGGGATGAGTATAAATGAAGGCATAACACCCCTATTTATACCCATTTTAAAACTTAGAGGCCAAGGGTGCTAAGAGACCATGTAAGGACAGGTGGGGGGTGATGTGGAGAGGCTATGGGATGAGTAAGGAAGGCTGGAATGCAAGGTGTAAGGTTGTGGAGGTGGTTTTGGGTGTTGTGGTGGCCGCAACTGAAGTGAGCCAACAAGGGAGTGATGTGGCCATTTTAGCAACCATGGAATGTGTTATAATTGCTTGTAAGCTGCTATGGGAAGTAAGGAGGTGAGTCATGAGGTGCTTGTTTGCAAAAGAAAGCTTAAAATGGGTTAATTTGCAAGAAAAGGGGTCACGGGTTCAAGTGAAGTGGGTTAGGGCATGGTTTAAGTTTTCTTGCTTATAATTCGTGTGTATTGGTGATATAATGATAGATTAATATTTTTAGGACTTATATTAAGGATTAATAACAAGAATTGATAAGTGGTTCGGGTTTAAAATGGGTGAAAATGAGTAAACGGGTCCAAAATCAAATTAGGGCACGTTTAGGGTTTCTTGGATTTATTTCGTGTATAATTGAGATGAAATGATGATTGTATATGTTTAGTAATGTTGTAAAATAAGTTATTACAACTTATTTGAGGGTTGGTTTAGGTTTATGATGGATAAAAACGAAGAAACGGGTCATAGTTTAGTATTTTGCTCGGGTTAGGGTTTCTCGGTTTCATTTTATGAAATCTTATGAAATGAGGATGATTATGTAATGTAAATGAAGTATATGACTTGCTTGTAACTTGTACTTGATGGATTATACAAGATTCCTTGGGAAAACAGAGGTAAACAAATTATTTGGACATCGTGCAGTAAAGCGACTTGTGGAATTTGCTTTCAAAGGCTTGTGCATTATGCTTTAAAGGACTTATACCTTATTTTGGAAGGAAAGTATATTCAAATGAAATGTTATATGACTTGTATATATGATTTAGTAGCTTGTGCATTCTCTTTAGATATTAACCTTTCATAGAATTAGGGTTTAGAGGTACACGATAACGGTTTAAAGCCCGTTTTGATATAACGTTGCAAATGGTACATTATATGAGTAATGTACTTTGTGAAAAGATTTGTTGTTATGATGACATGTCTATGATGTTGCTTGACATACATGTAGAGATAGATGGATAGGTGTTGCGTGAGCTCGTCTACTTTAGTTATGCAAGTTACATTGCATATTGAGATATTGGTAATGCGAGTAATGTAATAAAGCGAAAAATTTCCCGTAGATTTGTGATCATAATATTTGATGAAAATTCTTGGGTTGTTATAGTCTCCACCCCTTACAGAAATCTCGTCCCAAGATTTAGTCGGATGTCGGAGAGATGTCAAGGAATGATTATGAATTGTAAGAGAGTTGTTAATCATGTGGGGTACAGATTTGGAAATGAACAAATGATGAAGGTAATAATGATAATGATTAAGGAATTATTTGTACAAACGGATTAAAAGAAACTTGTTTGTACATATGTTATATACTTAAGCCTACTTATTTATAATTTATCACTTACAAAGAGAAGCGTCCAAATCCTTGTAACTGAGAATTTATAAATTCATAGTTCAGAGATTTATAATTTCCTTATTCAAATGAAGAAGCGTCCTAATTCATTTCAATAAGATGATCATAAATTATCTTACCTATAAAAACATGATATCAAAATGGTAATATGTAGGAGATGATATGATTTTTCAAAGTCAAAAAAGGTAATGAGAAGAATAATGAGATATTAGTTGCAATGATGCCTATGTTCATCGTATTTCAATGATAATAAGTGTTTCAAAGGTATGAGGGGAGTATTCATAGTTGAACATAATAGAATTGACAAATGACGTCGAGTTTTGATATCACCAGATAACAAGATGAAATGAAATAATCCCTTTATTATTTCATAGATAAATTTACATATCTTACATCATCGAAACTCTAAGAGTGTTGATACTTATGCTACGTGTCTTGGGGTAGGATTCTAGATAAAATAATAAATGACAAGGATTGTAGCTTGGTGTTTGGGGTTTATTAAGTGGGATCCTTCATATGTAACTGGTGGCGAACCTGAGTATCCTCAAGAGATGTTTTCAATGGTTGATCTTTTGTCTCTGCAGTTTCTGGTCAGATGACCTACTTCGTTGCAAGTCCGACACTAGACAGTGCATCTTGTACACAAAGGAAGGTATCCATGGTATCTTTTGGCAGGATAAGTCAAACAGTTTCTTGTCTTCTATTCTGCTGGTGGTGGTAATCATTGTTACGGTTGTGATTGTTGTGGTTATTTTGATAGTTGTCGTTGTTGCGATTGTTGGAGTGGTTATTGTTGTTGCGATATTTGGGGTAGTTGTTGTTGTCGATGGTGTTTCTTCTATCTTCAAACTTTCGTTTATGATCATTGGTTTCTTGCACAAAATCATGCTTTATTATTTGATCCATTAATCTGTAAGCTATGTTGGTGGCATCCTCCAGAGTCTGAGGTTTTAAAGCAGTAACGTTTCCTTCAATGCTTTGGGGCAACCCTCCGATGAAAGCTTCCATAAGTTTCCCAGAATTTGGCACCATGTTTGGACATAAGACTGCTAATTCCTGGAATCTCCTAAGGTAAGTCTTAAGATCATTTCCTTTCACAACCAAGTTGTAAAATTCGTCTTCCATTTTCTTGACTTTAGTTTGAGGGCAATACTTATTGGTTAAGAGTCTTTTCAATTCGGTCCAGGTGATCCTATTGGCTTGTTTTATTCCGATAGGTTGGGCGTATGCATTCCTCGTCACACTTGCTACGAGAAAACACTGATTCAGTACGTTCAAACCAATGGATGAGGTCAACAGCTCCTTCCGTGCCATTGAAGTAGAAAGGTTGACAGTTTATGAATTCTTTGTAGTTTCCTCTTTTTGCTATAGGAATTTCTCTGGGACCAGTGTTCCTATTGGGATTGTCGGCATTTGACATGGTAGCAGCTTGTGCTTCCAGAGCGGCGGTAATACCATCAGTAATAAGTTGCTGGATGGCAGCTAAAGTTATGGCTGGTGTTTCAGATGTTGACGTCCTTTTGGGAGGCATTCTATCAACATAAGACAACACGTAGTAAGAATGATATCACAAGTTTTAAAAGAAAATGTGATGTTTAAAATGCTTAAAGAGTAATGCTCATTTTTAAATTTTAAGCACTTAGAGGTTATGGTATGATTCATAATGATGAAGACGGAGATAGTGATGCAAATGATGGAGATGATGATGAAAGATAGATAAGCTGGAAATAAGGTACGAAATGGGATTCCTTTGTATAAACAACTTGCCTTTTTATTGTACATAGTCAAGATTTGACAAGCGTTTTTATTTTTACCACACATTCCGTGGCTAGGATAAAGCTATAAATAGTCTAAGAGTTTGTTGACATCCTAAAGATCTTCCTGATCTGTTTGGTGACGAGCTTGGATCTCCTCAATGATTTGTTCAAGATTGGAAATTCTGTAGTGAGCAAAGGCAATCTTATCCTTTTGCCCTAACTGCTTCTTTTGAAGTTTGATAATCTGATTACGGATTCTCTTAAGTTCGGTCTTTAGTTTGTTACCATTAATACGTCCTTCTTCCATTCTCTCAATGCGGTAAAAAGAGAGTTCTTCTAAGTAATTCAAAATATCTTTGATTTGATTCTCATGATGCTTCAGATGTATCTTACTTGAACTTTTTTCTATTTCAAATATCTGAGGTGGGGTAGGAGTATAAACTGAGAAAGATGATGATACTAAGTTACAGGTTTGATTCCGAGATGGATTAGTAGAAGAGAGTGATGGAAGACAAGTTTGCTTTTTAGGCGGTAATAGTTCCTCAGGAACAAAGAAATATCGGGGATCAAATAGTAATGATGGTGGTAATATTAGAGACGGAGTCAAAATAGCCGGTGGAGTAATAAGATCTGGTGGTGGAATAGGTGATTCCTTAGCATAACATGCTTGTACGTCCTTTAAACAAGGATTATTGTAGAAAGGTGAGATCACTGATGGGATTATATTAGAGTTTTCCGAAGAGTTAAAAGAAATGCCTCCTGATGAAGCTGGGAAATAATCCGATGAGACCGAAGTATAGTTAAGAATATTCATAGAGGAAAAATCATCCTCAATATAGGAAGTAGAGTGGTTGGGAGAAGACATCATTCTGATAACAACCCAATTGTAAATAACTGTTAGAAACTTAATTTCACAGTCTAACAAGAGAAGCTCGGTCTTGAAGAAACAAGCATTTTATAGCTCAATAGTTAATTAATTAATTAATGTTTAATGATGTAAATGGGTTGTTATGCAAAAAGCCTGCAAAAGCCCAAAAGAAAGGCCCATAGGCCAAACCTCATTAGTGTATAAATACACTTTGTTCTTATCATTATTAGGTTAGCTAGTCAATATTATTGTTAGGGTTTCTAGCCACCAAAAAGTTTCTTTCAATCATCAATAAAGTCTTTATTTTCCTGCATCTTGATTCTACACATCATTGTTAAGGTTTGTATGAATGATCATGGAACCTACAATTGGTATCAAGAGCCTTCAAGATTGATGATTTGATTTGGTTTGTGTTTCTATTTTTTATTCGGAAATAAAAAATAAAGAGGGATCCGAATTTGTTTGTGTGTTTGCTTTCATTCTTGATTCATAGATGGTTTATGTTTAGATCTAATATCATAATAACCATCTCGTTAGCAATCAAGGATTCGGCTTAATTTTAGCCTAAGTGGTACGTGTTTTAATCTTGTGTGTTTGAAAAAATTAAATCGAACGAGCCTTAATACATCTATCTGATTTCGACTTAATTTTTTTTTTTAGACATTAAATCCCTTAAAATTTGAATTTATAAAACTAGCTTAATGATTAAAGATGAATTTATCAAGCATAATGTATCAAAACACATGCATTATTTAATAAACTCTTAAATTTGTACATTTTCATACCATTTTTATTAAACTCCGTTCCAAATAAAATGTTTTATAAAATTCAAATTGTCAACTAGCGAAAATCTTTTATATGGAATTTGTTCAAAAAATTTCATCTTTCATTGAGATATTGATTAAATATTTTTGTAATATCCAAAACAAAAGTGAAAGCTATCAAATATGTTTTGCATAAAAGACTCGTTAACGAATTTTGACTTTTGAGCGTTTAACCTCATAGGAAAACATCAAACATGTTTCGCTAAAACATTTCCTTAATCATTCAAGAATGAAACAAAAGTTAAAAAAAACACTTCGAAATGATTTTTTTTGTGATATGCAAACCTACGAATCCTGAAGATTCACGGATCTTGCAAGGATCCATGGAACTTTGAATGAAATCCTCTTTACCTATTTATACAAGTCATTCGCTATCATTTTACTCACCTCTTGCAAACACATATGAAGCATTACCAAATTCTAATCACTCATAAGTATCTTTGATCATTATCTTGTTTTAATTCATTCAAAGTGATCCACTTTAGCAAAGGAAAAACATAAGGAAGGTTCAAGTTTGTGTTATTGTTATATGGCCCAAAAAAAACCCATAAGAATTGGTTCAATTATACACCCGTAATTGGTAATAATTGCAACGAATACAATTATTATAGAAAATGGTAACATTATTATTACATGCTAAGCTCATGACATCAATACATTAACAGGGAAATCACCGTAGTGATATTGGTTAGGGACAGATGTCCCCGTGGAAAAGGTAACTTGCCAAGGTTACCTATTAGGACAAATATAGTGCGTTTGGCTACCCGATGAATGGGTATACCAACGGGAGCCGTCACCCCCAATAGATCTATTCACAATATTCGCGTTCACTCGCAATGCAAGTAATTAATGATTCATGATATGGAAATAATGGCACTGGAAGCTACTTAGGCAATAATATATCTGGATAGCATACAGTTGGAAAAACACTTGCATTCATGGTTTATATCAGGTATCACAGGTTTATAAAGTATTCAAAAGATTGAAATGTGGGGTTATGAATTCATTAAGTCTTTGAAAAGTAATCACATTGTTATAAGATAAACGAGTATGTAAAAGAGTTTGTAACAAGCATGTATCCCCCTCGCGGGTTTATAAAACATGTAAATAAGTAAAGGCGAGGTTATGAACTTCACCTGGTAGGTAGATGTAATAAATATTCTGAAATGAAAGCTGACGACCTTATCACAATCTTAACCGGGGAATGTTGATATAGTAAAATGATAGTAAATAGCCACGTCACACAACCTGAGTAGAATATGTCAAGTCTTAGGAAGATTGTACTTTAGAACTTTGGTTTAAGAGTTATGAGTTTGATTGAAGAGTTTGGAATTATTGTATCACTGTTCGGGCCATCATAATTCAGAAGTCATTCAGTAAACGTTTGAGGAGCTAGGGCACTTTAAATCGTAAACCCAACAACTCAGTCAGAACGTAATACCAAGATGAAACCTCTTAATATGAAGCTCCCTAGTATTGTGTAATTTCATAAGTCATTCAGTAAACTTTGAGAAGCCTTAGGGCCACTTTTAAAATAAATAAAACCGAAAAACCCAACTACTCAGTCATAACGTACTACCAAGATGAAACTCCTTAATAGGAAGCTCCCTAGTATGTGATATATATAATCGGTTTTAAGCGTTTTAATCCATACGGGAAATGTTAAGCACGAGAAGCGTTAATTAAAGTTATGTCTTGTAAGGTTTTAAACATGATTTTATACTTTTTCAAAATGTTACATTTTAGACCCTTGAGTTTGAAAAGTGGCAAAATATACTCTGGGGGTTTGCACTTTTACGAGTTTGGTCCTTCAAGTTTAAAAGATATATCAAGTTAAACCTTGCACTATATGGAAAGTGAGATAATAGACCCTTATAGTTAAAGACTTTGATAAAAATGACATTTTCAGCCCCTTTAGAGTATAAGTTCAGAAAGTTACTATAAATACCCCTTGCATTAATAATATTTACAAAACATGTCCAAATTGCATGCCCAAGCTTAATTTAACATTTTCAATAGACATTTAAAAGTTATAATAAACAAAAATTTGATATAAAGATTTTAACGCACCGAAAGTTTAGAATAACGATTCGTTAACCTAGGAAGCAAAACGGGTCAAATTAGGGTTTCAAAACGTAAACGTGCGGGTTTTATGATTAAATTTATTCATTAATCAATAAAGTGGTTATTTTAACATTAGTTAAGCATGCTAGGATAGATTAATAACAATATTTAATCATTATAACATTTAGTTTTAAGAAAAACATAAAATTAGGGTTTCGGGTGTACGGTTTTGGATCAAAATGGAAAATGAGCATGAATTGAGTTATGAAACTTTAAAAAGAGTATATTTAGGATCATATGAACATTATAAGGGTGTAGTAGCAGAAGTAGAACATTCAAAACATGGGTTGAGCTTCCAAGGAGCAAAAAAGTGGAAATGGGTTCATTTCGGGTAAGTATTTCCACTCGTACGCTTGTATCTTGTTCCCCAGGGCTTCAAATCTCAAAGCTTCGCTTGCTTGATCTTCTATATGATCCCTAGGATCAAATGGGAGCAGATAAATGATTGCTCAATTGGGTTATAGACAAGCAGAAATGGGGGGATGATTTAGTAATGAAGTATATGTGCTCCTATTTAAAGAGTTAGCAACACTTAGAGGCCAAGAAAACTTTGATAACATGTTTAGGACACATGGGGGTGATGTGGAGAGGCTAGGAGATGAGTAATGAAAGGCTAGTAATGCCCATGTGGAGGTGGTTTCTAGACTTTTTAGGTGGTTGGTTTGATTAAACATGCTGTTATTTGGACACCAACATCAGTCTCGTAAAATGGTCCATTTTACAAACCTAATTCCCGTTGAAGCTCAAACCACACGAGCATTGTTAGATATTTGAGTCCACTACAAAACGTTTATTTGTTACAAATTTGAGGTTACTATAGAAAATATTTAAGATACTAGCCATATTACTACAAGTGGCAGAATCTGCGTACCTTTGCATTTCGTCTGTAACATAAACGATACCGAACGTCGAATCGGGTTGATTCCACGCAAAAAGATCACACAGACATAGGGATAACAACCTGAGTGTTTCACTTAATATCCCAGATCCTATTGATATATCTCAGATCCTATGTTTTATAGACTGATACCGATCTGAACTCGGGCCTCGTTTTTAGGTTTTAGGGTTAAAAATGAAATTAAGGGATTTTTCCTGGGGTTTAATGATCTTGAATATTGTTTGTTGAAAATGATGAAATGATGATATGATATGATTTTTTAAAATGTTGTAATATAAGTTTTTATAACTTATTTGAGGTGTTGGTTTGGGGTTATGATGGATATAAACCAAGAAACGTGTCCCTGATTACTATTTGTTCGGGTTAGGTTTCTAGCCTTTGATTTAGGTTTTGAGTTGGTAAAAAATTATCAAAGCTTATGAATAGAATAATTAGGGTTTACACATTGTATATTGAGTGTAGTAGCTTGTACACAAGTGGTGATGAAGAAACTATAATGAAAACGGAGGTAAAACGCATTTTGGAGTTCATGCTTCATGATTTGTACATTGTGCTTTATAAGACTTGTACAGACTTAGAGGGAGTTTATATTTCAAATGAGATGTTATATTACTTGTACATATGCTTTAGTAGCTTGTATATTCACTTTAGATATTAACCCTTCATGAAATTAGGGTTTGAGGTATACGATAACGTGTAAAAAAAGTCCGTTTAGGATATCACGTTGCAAATGGTAACATTATAGAAATAATGTACTTTGTAATAAGCATATAAGAATGACTTGACAAAATTATGATATTTTCTTGACATATATGAAGACAGGATGGCCATAGATAGGTTGCGTGAGCTCGTCTACTTTAGTTATGTAAGTTACATGACATATTGAGATGTTGACAATACAACTATTGTAATAAAGCGAAAAATTTCCCCGTACAATTGTGATAATAGAAAAATAGGTTTTGTATTTGATGAAAATTCTTGGGTTGTTATAGTCTCCACCCCTTACAGAAATCTCGTCCCGAGATTTAGTTAAAAGTTGTAGTGATATTATTTAGGAATAGATGTAGGTACTAGGTATGAATTTGATTTTTATGTTAGGCTAACCAAGGTCACAAGTCCACGTGTGTGATGCATTTATAATTATGTTGCGCACCATAATTATAATTACCTCCTTTCACACGTCTACTTATTTTCAAGACCACACCTTTTTTATGACAGCTAATAGAATTTCTCCAGATCTTGATAAAACCTGGGTGGATGGGATACTTTGATTTACGGAACCTGTGGGTTATGGGCCTACCACGCTTCTGCTGCGCTACTCTGATCGTAAAGAATCGTTATTCATTAACCTTTAAAAGTCAACATCGAATAAGAATGCTATCACAAGTCTTTGTCAAAATTTTCATACCTAGTGGTATTGAAATCATTTGACATTGTATAGATTCTTGTGTGTTTCCTTGTTATTATGTTGCAGAATATAACAGAAAATTTTAGAATACGGAGATCATGGAATGAGTAATGTCAAGGAATGATTATGAATTTGTTAGAGAGTTGCTAATCACGTGAGGTACATATTTTTGAAATGAACAGATGATGAAGGTAATGAAGGTAATAATGATAATGATTAAGGGATTGTGTTTTTTTTATTTTCTTTAGGTTTGTACAAACGGATTGAAAGAAACTTGTTTGTACGTATGTTATATACTTAAGCCTACTTATTTATAATTTGTCACTCTACTAAAAGAACGGTCAAACTCCTAGTGTAACTGAGAATTAATAAATTCTTTAGTTCAGAGATTTATAATACCCTTATCAAATGAAGAAGTGACCTAATTCATTACAAAATATGATCATAAATCGTCTTACCTAAGCATAAAAACACAATATGGTAATGTGTAGAAAATGAATTGTTAGATAATATTCAGATGTTGATTGTACTGACGCCCATATAATCGAGGATGAAAATTTATGTTGCAAAGGTATGAGGAGAGTATTTAGAGTTTGAACATAATAGAATTAGTAGAATTTGACAAACGATGTCGAGTTTTGATATCATCAGATAACAAGATGTAACGGAATCATCACTTTATTATTTCATGGATAGCTTTACATATGAATTTTACATATGAAAAAGAGTTGATACTTATGTTACATGTCTCGAGATTTGGTTGAGAGATAGAGTGATGTTTGGAAACAGAAGTTCTTAGTTCCTACAGTTTCTAGTCTGATGGCCTACTTTGTGGCAATTCTGACACCTGACAGTGCACGATCCTGTGTGATGTAGAGTACATTTCCTACAAAGGGGATGAGGTCCATTATATCCACGGTTTCCATTAGCCTTGAAGATTTCCTGTCTTCCATTTGCGGATGGTGATCATTGTTGCGGTTGTTATTGTTACGGTTATCTGGGTAGTTATTTTTGTTAATGTGATTGTTGGAGTGGTTATTGTTGTTGCGATCATTGGGGTAGTTGTCTTTGTCACGATTATTGGAATAGTTGTTGTTGTTGGTGGTGTTCCTTCTATCATCAAACTTTCGTTTGTGATCATTGGTTTCTTGCACAGAATTACGCTTTATTATTTGGTCCATTAGCCTGTGAGCTATGTTGGTGGCTTCTTCTAGAGTCTGAGGTTTTGAAGTAGTAACGTTTCCTTCAATGCTTTGCGGCAGTCCCCCGATGAAAGCTTCCATAAGTTTCTCGGTGTTTGGTACCATATTCGGGCATAAAACGGCTAATTCCTGGAATCTTCTAATATAAGTCTTGAGATCACTTCCATTTACAGTCAGACCATAAAATTCATCTTCCATTTTCTTGATCTCAGTTTGAGGACAATACTTGTTCGTCAAAAGCCTTTTTAACTCAGTCCAGGTGATTTGATTAGCTTGCTCTATTCCCATAGGCTGTGCATATGCATTCCACCAGGACAAGGCATCATCAGTTAAAGTACCAGTAGCAAATGTTACTTTATTTTCCTCAGCACATCTGCTTAGAGAGAATACTGATTTGGTTCATTCAAACCAGCGAATAAGGCCTACTGCTCCTTCCGTACCATTAAAGTAGAAAGGTTGATAGTTGATAAACTCTTTGTAGTTTCCCGTTTTTACTACAAGAGTTCCAGTAAGATTGGTGTTCCTGTTGAGATTACTAGCACTTGCCATGGCAGCAGTCTGTGCTTCCAGGGCTGCAGTAAAATTAACAATCAGTTGCCGGATGGCATCCAATGTTATGGCTAGTGTTTCGGATGTTGACGTCCTTTTGGGAGGAATTCTATCAACAGAAGATAACACGTAGTAAGAATGATATCCTATGTAATAAAAGAGAATGTGATGCTTAAAATGCTTAAGGAGTAATGAATTTTAAGTACTTATGGTATGATTTATAATGATAAAGACGGAAATAATGATTAAATGATGGAGATGATGATGAAAGAGAGATAAGTTGGAAACAATAAGGTACGAAACGGGATTGCCTTTATAAATAACTTGCCTTCTTACTGTACATAGTCAAGATTTGACAAGCGTTTTTATTTATACCACACATCCCATGGCTAGGATAAAGCTATAACTATTCTAAGAGTTTGTTGATTCTGAGCCGGTAGATGACATCCTAAAGATCCTCCTGATCTGTTTGGTAACGAGCTTGGATTTTCTCAATGATTTGTTCAAGATCGGAAATTCTGTAGTAAGCAAAGGCAATCTTATCCTTTTGCCCTAACTGCTTCTTTTAAAGTTTGATAATCTGAGTATGGATTTTCTTAAGTTCGGTCTTTAGTTCGTTACCATTAGTACGTTCTTCTTCCATTCTCTCAATGCGGTGAAGATGGAGTTCATCTAAATAATTCAAGATATCTTCAACTTGTTTCTCGTGATGTTTCAAATACATCTTATCTGAACATTTTTCTATTTCAAATACTTGAGGTGGGGTAGAAGTAGAAACTGAGAAGGATGGGGATACCAAATTACAAGTTTAATTCTGAGATGAATTAGATAACGTAGTTGAGGAAAAAGATGAGGAACAGATTCGCTTCTTAGGTGGTAATAGTTCTTCAGGAACAAAGAAATATCAAGGATCAAATAGTAATGATGGTGGTAATACCAAAGATGGAGTCAAAATAGCTGGTGAAGTAATAGGATCTGGTGATGAAATAGGTAATTCCTTAGCATAAAATGCTTGTACGTCCTTCAAACAAGGATTATTGTAGAAAGATGAGAATACTGGTGGGATCATATTATCTGTAGAGTTTTCCGAAGAGTTAAAAGAACTGCTTCCTGATGAAGCTGGGAAATAATCCGATGAGACCGAAGTATAGTTGAGAATATTCATAGAGGAAAAAGCATCCTCAATATCGGAAGTAGAGCGGTTGGGAGAAGACATCGTTCTGTTAACAACCCCGTCGTAAATAACATAAGTTATTTATGTAATAGTATAATAGATATGTATATTTACATACTTGTTCTGGAATGTAGTGGCACGGAGGACTTTGATGGCTAGAAAAGAAATGTGGTTATAGTTAAGGTTTTGACCTTGTTCTCTATAACCATGGCGCTGATACCAATCTGTAACACCCCCATTTTTACAATATAGCAGCGGAAGCTAATCTGGGGTATTACTTCATGGATACAACAATCATAATCATAGAAAACGACCCAAAAGAGACGTTTATTCAAAAGATATGTTATCATTCATTTCAAATCAGAGTTTTACAAAGGCAGGTCCCAAAATCTAGAAACATAAAATGTGAATGATAACAAGTTTTAGCCATCTTCATGTCCATGCCACTCCATGCCATAAGTTGCTCAATTACCTGAGATAAACATGCATAAAAAGGGTCAACACAAAGGTTGAGTGAAATTCATAGGTTTGAAATGTAATAGTTGAATACAAGTTATAGTGGAAATACTGGTATTGCAGGGACAATCATCATGGGGAACATTATTTATTGCATCTAAGCTCATGACATCAATACATTAACAGGGAAATCACCGTAGTGATATTGGTTAGGGACAGATGTCCCCGTGGAAAAGGTAACTTGCCAAGGTTACCTATTAGGACAAATATAGTGCGTTTGGCTACCCCAAGCATGGGTATACAAACGGGATCCGTCACCCCCAATAGATCTATTCACAATATTCGCGCTCACTCGCAATGCAAGTAATTAATGATTCATGATATGGAAATAATGGCACTGGAAGCTACTTAGGCAATAATGTGTGCTAGGAAGCAAAACGGGTCATATTAGGGTTTTAAAACGTAAACGCGTGGGTTTTAAGTTCAAATTCCTTCATTAATCAATAAAGTGGTTATTTTAACATTATTTAAGAATGCTAGGATAGGTTATAACAATATTATAACATTTAGTTTTAAGAAAAACGCGAAATTAGGGTTTCGGGTGTACGATTTTTGATCAAAAAGGCATAACACTTAGGTTTTTGAGTTCAAAGCTTTATATTATGATTTTATCAAGATCATATGAACATTATAATGTTACATGAGCAGATATGAAGTTGATAGAACCTGGGTTTGAGCTTCAATGATCAAAAATGGTGGAAATGGGTCGTTTCGGGTAGTATTTCCACTCGTACGCCTTGTATCTTCACTCCGAGGCTTCAATTTCTTCAGGGCTTCGCTTCTTGAACTTCTTTAATGATCCTAGGATCATAAGGAGCAGAGAAAGGTTGCTCACTTGGGTTATAGAAAGAAGAAGTGGGGGATGAGAATGAATGAAGGGTTATGGGTTCTATTTATAGGTAAAGGACCCTTAGAGGCTAAGGAAACTTATGTGATCAGGTTAGGACACATGGGAGATGATGTGGAGAGTCTAGGGGCTGTGTTGGAGAGGCTATGGTGCAAGGTGGAGGTTGATGGAGGTGGTTTTGGTTCTTGTGGTGTCCACGGCTGATTGGAGCAAAAAGAAGGCCATGTGCCTTTAATTTCGACCAAGAGAAGGTTCAAGCAGGTGGGTGAGCTGCTACAAGGTGTCTAGAAGGAGTTTATGCAAGTGCCTTGCACATGGTTAGGGCTAAAATGGGTTAAAGAAGCCAAAAATGGGGTGCGGGTCTGTTTTGGGTTCGACTAGTGATTCACAAGTTTTCAAGCTTTTATTTCATGTGTAATTGATTAAGGATGGTTAATATATGTTCCTAAGATCTGATATAAGAAGGATTAACAAAGATTAGCAATTGGTTTGGGTTAAAACGGGTTAGAATTGAAGAAATGAGGTCACGGGTTTAACTAGGGCTCGTTTAGGGTTTTCTTGACTTTCTTGGTTTATATTTTGCATACTCTTGATTAGGAATGATGGAATACAAATCCTAGGGCTTATATAAAGTATTATTAATGAAGTTTGATCGTTGGTTTTAGTTAAAATAGGTCGAAATTGAAAGAATAAGCCGTAGCTTGGAATTAGGGTTCGTATAAGACTTTTAGTATTTTCAAGCTTTGTAATTCTTGTACATTGTTAAATCAATGATAGATAATGATGGGTAATGGTTTGTAAACTCATTTTATGGGTTTACAATGACTCTTGGTTGCTTATTTGAGATTGAACGGGTTTAAAACGAATAAATGGGTCAAATGATCATTTAGGGTTCATTTAGAGTTTCTTGGATTCAATCTTTGTATAAATGAAGTAATATTATGAAATAATGATAGAATAGAATTGTAATGGTTGTAAAATAAGTTATTACAACTTATTTGAGTGTTGGTTGAGGTTTAAAATGGATAAAGATTGATAAACGGGTTATGGTTTACTATTTAGCTCGGGTTAGGGTTTCTGACTTTTGAATTAGGGTTTTAAGTGTAAATATGTGTATGAAAGCTTATGAATAGAATAATTAGGGTTTAAACAGTATATATTGAGTGTAGTAGCTTGTACACAAGTTGTGGTGAAGAAATTGGAATGAAAACGGAGGTAAAACGACTGTATTGGATGTCATGCTTAATGACTTGTATATTGAGCTTTTGAGGACTTGTACTTTGACTTGGAGGGAGTTTATATTTCAAATGAGATGTTATATTGCTTGTACATATGCTTTGGTATCTTTTACATTCACTTTAGATGTTTACTCTTCATGAAATTAGGGTTTTAGAGACATATGATAACGGTTTAAATCCCGTTTAGATATAACGTTGCGAATGGTACATTATAGGAATAGTGTACTTTGTAATAAGGATATTATGATATTGAATTGACATGTTATGATGTTTGCTTGACATATATGAAGACAGGATTGTCATAGATAGGTTGCGTGAGCTCGTCTACTTTAGTTATGCAAGTTATATTATATATTAAGATATTATCAATACATGTAATGTAATAAAGCAAAAAATTTCCCCATACAATTGTGATAATAGTAAAATAGGTTGATGAAAATTCTTGGGTTGTTATATGATTGATGTAAACGTTTAATTGCTTGATGCCCGTTTACATTGAATGATCGTTTTTAGCTTACGCAATTTTACTTAATACATGAAATTAAAAACAAACGCGTACAACACCAAAAATAAATAAATAGTAGATTTATTGACGTCGTCAATGACCTGAAAACATGGGGTGTTATAGACTTCCCCCTTTAAACGAACCTTGTCCTCAAGGCTTACGATGCGGCACTTGGCGGAGGTGCGATCTTGGTGAAGAGATGTGGGTATTTCTTCTTGAATCGATCTTCACGTTCCCACGTAAACTCAGGACCTCTCTTGGAGTTCCATCTTATCTTGACAATTGAGACACGTCTATGCCTCAACTGTTTGACCTCTCGATCCATGATCTCGACCGGTTCCTCGACAAACTGAAGCTTGTCATCAACGTGTAGTCCATCCAATGACACAGTTAATGGATCATCGGAATAACACCTCTTTAAATTGGATACATGAAAAGTGTTGTGAACCCTGCTCAGCTCTTGCGAAAGCTCAAGCTTGTATACAATGGCTCCAACCTTTTCTAACACCTTGAAAGGTCCAACATATCTAGGGTTTAACTTCCCCCGTTTTCCAAAACGTACAACCCCTTTCCAAGGCGAAACCTTCAGCATAACTTTATCCCCAACTTGAAAATCCATCGGCTTACGCTTCTTATCGGCATAACTCTTTTGTCGATCACGAGCTGTTTGCATTCTCTGCTTTATCTGAATAATCTTCTCGGTCGTCTCTCGAACTAAATCTGGAGTGGTAAGTTTCACTTGCCCAACCTCGGCCCAACAAACAGGTGAACGACATTTTCGACCGTAAAACGCTTCAAAAGGTGCAACCTTTATGCTAGCGTAATAACTGTTGTTGTACGAGAACTCAACTAAGGACAAATGGTTGACCCAACCCTTTCCAAAGTCGATCACGCATGCACGTAACATAACCTCAGGATTTTGAATGGTCCTTTCGCTTTCCCGTCGGTTTCTGGATGGTATGCCGTACTCATGTCCAAGTTAGTACCTAAAGCCTTCTGAAGTGACCTCCAAAAATTTGATGCGAACCTAGGATCACGATCGCAAATAATTAAGACTAGGATTCCATGTCTTGCGACCACTTCCTTTAGGTATATTTTTGCCAGTTTCTCCAGGGGATCAGTTTCCCTCATCGGTAGAAAGATTGCAGACTTA
>BQNB010069781.1:0-33365 GCA_026074375.1 Tanacetum coccineum
CGTGACAATTCAAATTAAAACTAATTAAAAATTAGCTCTTGAGACGACCTCGGATTTACCATCTCTACACTACTCACGATCGGTTTCTCTACCCGTTAGTGCATTTTTCAGGTGAATCGAGTTTTATAAATTTAAAACTTGGTAAATAAATATTTAAAATAAAATACGCATTAAGTTTTTGGCGCCGCCGTCGGGGAGCTAAAGATTAGTATTAATTTGATTTCTTATAATTTTAGTTTTAATATCTTTTACTTATGAGAACTAGAAGTAGTAACTCCAGGATGGCCACTCCGTTCGCCAATCCTGAAAGACAGTTTCGGGCCAGAAGAGACACTTCGCCTACTCCAATACACAACATCTATACTTTTTATGAAACTGAGTCATCCGAATCAGAATCGAAAGACATTGAAGAAATAGACATCGAGACCCTCACATTGGAACATTATCTTAATCTTAACAACATCCGTAACATAAGAAACAATCCTGAGAAAACTACATTTTAAATCAAAGGACAATTTTTAAGAGAGTTACATAAGATTACCTTCTCAAGATGCTCAACTGAGAATGCAATCGAGCATATCAAAAAATACTCGAAGTTGTTAGTCTGTTCAACTTCGATGATTCCGCTCTCTTACAAGTATGTCCTCTAACACTTATTGGGGTAACCAAAAGATGGTTCGACAGAGCATCTACTACACATGCAATAAATTGGGACGAACTAAAATAAAACTTCAACCGAAGATTTTGTCCACCTGCTATATTGAACAATTAGGAGAAATCTGTAATTTTAAGCAGGAAGATGGAGAATCATTATTTCACACTTGGGAAAGATATAACGACCTTCTCTTTAAATGCCCATTTCATGATCTTAATGATCATCAAAAAGTAAATACCTTTTATAACGGGCTAAAGGGTCAAACTTGATGAATTGTTGATTCTAATGGTCTTATTCCTAGGCTTACAGCTTCGGAGGCATTGAAATCAATTCAAGAATTGGCCGATCACTCCCATAAATGGCACAATGTGGAAAGAGAAAATAATACTCCAACTCCATTCGGTATTATTACCGTTAAACTCAAAGCCCTAAACCATGAGATGGATACGCTCAGAGTAGATGTTTGTAAAATTAATACGAACGGAGAAAAGAAAAGCCTCCATGAAGAAATCAAAAGTATAAGGACTAGTGAGATCAGCTACGACAAATCCTACCCTAAATCAAACATTCACCCAACTAACCTCAAGGACACATTTGAACACTATTAGAAGGAATCTTGTAAGAGGCAAGATGTTCTTAATGAATTGATGAAGAAATTCATGATAAATACTGAAATGAACCTCAAATATCATGGTTCTTTAATAAAGAGACTTGAGGAAAACGTAAATCACCTCGCTCAATTAATCTCCACACATAATCTCACTAACCAGGAATGTGCCATTAAACTTAAACCTGCTAGCGAAAAACCTACTTTAAAGGTTGAAACTTTCGCAGAAAAGGTAAAAAGACGCATTCTTAAAGAAAACAGAGAGGGGGAACCAATCCATACCCAACATTTACAAAAACTGGTATCTCGTGAAATAAAAATCTAGGAATTATCTATGGTTAAATTAAACGCTCAATGCTCTGCTATCCTTCAAAATGAACTCCCACCTAAAGAAAAAGACCTAGGAAGTTTCATTCTGCCTTGCACTATCGGCACCACCACCGTAAGCAATGCATTAGCTGATTTGGGGGCAAGCATCAATATTATGCCTTTTTTCTTGTTTAAACGGCTGGGACTTAGGAATCCTAAACCAATCAATATGGTTATAGAAATGGCTGATAGATCCATGCAATCGCCGAAGGGAATAATTGAAAATGTGTTGGTAAAAATTAATAAATTTATATTTCCTGTCGATTTTATCATTCTTGATATAATCGAGAATGATAAAGTCCCAATAATCCTGGGGAGATATGCTTGCTACTGCTCACACCAGGATTGATGTTGTCGGTAAAAAGATCTCTTTAGAAGTAGGGACTGAACAAATTACTTTTGACATCAATGAAAGAGAATCCCCACCTGTAATTACACCGTTTGTGTTATAAATAATTTTTTAGAAATTAACGAGTTTGATGAGCCTAGAAACCTAGAAGATTTTCTTCTGAGTAATGACATAAATGGGGATCTAGGTAGTTTCCTCAAAGATAATGATTTATTGTCTGACTTGGAAAATCAAGATACAATGTCCCTTTCACCCCTAGGGTCAGCTAGACTTAATAATGATTCTAGTGGAATGTTCTGTAATCCCAATAGTAACTCGAGCATCAGTTTGGATGACTTTATCGAGATGGATGACATATGGGATAACCTGGATTTCAGGGACTTGACTAACGAAGCAACTAATTCTCCTGTTAAACCCAAATTTTTAAGCAGTGGAAATAGAATCCATATCCATAGCCCATATAACCTTTAAATCACTTGCAAAATAGGGTTTGTGAACTTTGATCCTTACATTGAGCCACAGTCTCCTTTTAATATTGTGTCTCGAAAAGCTTATAACTCTATCATGAAACATGAACTTGTATACACAGGGAACAATATGGTAGGGTTTGCTAGAAATTTGCATGTGTTCATCGGGGGTCGTCAGTTCTTAACTGATTTCATCATTCTTGAAAACATCAACGAGTTTATGGAAAAAGGGTTAATCGAAGTTCTATTTAGACAACCTTTCAAAGAGCATGTGGGGATTGTAGAAGACCGAGTTAAAGGAGTCATTTGGTTCAAAATTGGAGATGACA
The DNA here is from genome assembly GCA_026074375.1 of Tanacetum coccineum. Classification (NCBI taxonomy): domain Eukaryota; kingdom Viridiplantae; phylum Streptophyta; class Magnoliopsida; order Asterales; family Asteraceae; genus Tanacetum; species Tanacetum coccineum. The sequence continues at coordinate 2,777 of BQNB010069781.1, forward strand.
AAACCATATTTAATATGCCCCGTGCCGAAGAAAGATTTGGTAAGTTAACAGCAAAACAACATAATACAATGGGACCCCTTTTAAAAATTAGTGATGAAGATAAGACCAGGAGAATCCATCATTCTTACCAAAAGATAAACGAATTCTACCAAGGGTGCCTTGAGTTAGGAGAAGAATACAAGCATGATCAGGAGGTTATTGATTGGATTAAGAAAGGGCATACAATGTAGAGTGGGCGTGAGTCTAACTTAAAAACTCGTTAATAAACAAAAGTGTTTGTCAGGAGACAACCCGTCTTTTTATCAATAAATTTCATTTTCCGCATATTAGTTGGTTTGCATGTTTTACTTTGTTTTGTAGGTTCCAGCAGCTAAGAGGCAACTTTCGAGACCGACTCGACCCATAATTTTGTGGTAGATTTGTTGATTTAGCAACAGTTACGGCGTAACATATATGGTTACGCCATAACCTATTCAATTACGACATAAACCTTCTTATGGTTACGCCGTAAACTTATAAACTAAAATTTTAAAATACCACATGATTACGGTGTAACCACCGGAGTTACGCCGTAACCTCTTTCTGAAAAACCTTAAAATTAAGTCTTAACGAATTGCTACACCTTGTATATCTAAATGAACTTTGTGGGTATGTTCTCTGGAAACCCTCACGAGACTTCACTCGTCCACTTGGGCCACCAAGTGGTTTACAAGGCTTGTTGCATATGCTAAATGCAATCGTGATTCCTATGAAAGTGAGTTAGGTTTGTATTTCTTGTATATTTCTCTTTGAGCGATTTATGCTATTAGGGTGCGTTTGGTTCGCAGAATGTTTTTGTTGGAATTGGAATGTGTTTGAGGAATTGGAATGTTAAGGAATTGAAATGTTACATATGTTCAGAAGCAAAGCTCAAGGGAGTTTCTTATTCTAATTCTACTTTTTCCTGTTTATTTTATTTCTTTAATGTACAATAGGGAAATTGTACAAAACAAGTAGGGGGAAGGGAGGTAGAATTATCACTTTGACCTATTCTTGCCTTTGATTTCCTAGTTTTCTTTGAAAAATGGTTCCGATTTTAAAATTTTTGACATGTTTTTCTTAATAAACTAGAATTAATTTTTGCCGAATGCACATTATCCTTTATTATCAGTTGGTGAGGTTTAAGCCTGATGTTCCGTTTTCATCTCATTATACAAAAATCCACCAAAATATTGAATGTGCCGGTAGTATTGTAGACTTTAGAACTTGGCTTGTACATCATTTCTGTGACACCCCGTAAATTTTCGACCAATATTTTAACCGCTTCCGTTCAGTACTTTAAATTTTATATGATCCGTGTAATTTTTACGTTTAACCGGGAAGTTATCCCCGTGTGTATCTGAGGATCGTTACCAGAAGTATTCCGGGTTTACTATTTAAGGTGTCTTTCGATAATTGTCGGTTTTTTATGATTCGGGTTTGATATTTAACATTTTAGAATTTTTTTCAACTAATGCGCGCTTTCAGTTTTGTGTATACCGTTGGATCATTTAAAATATCTAAAATGCAAGTACTATCAAGGGAAAACATAAGATTCCTAAATTTGACATGTAGCTTTCAGGGAATGGCATATAATACCCTCTTGTTCCCCTATGTAGAAGTCCGCCCCCTCCTACTTTCTAGCTAAGCTTGTCTCCTTAATGACTAGCATTATTGGATTCCTATTTTTGAATGTTCTAGGTTCAAATCATGCAATGGACCTAGACACATTTGGTTTCTACTTCATTTGCATTTCACCTCATTTTCCTCTCATCACTTTCTCACTCTAAAAACACACACAAAGTTTTCCTCTCCCTCTCATCTCTCTCCTTGTCGTTTGCCACCCATTAACCACCACACCACCACCATTGTTTGATTTTTATTCAAGATTTTGGAAGCTCAAGTATATTCGGGTTATATAAATAGTTAGTTTGGGTATTGTTCGTGTTGTTCGTTAGCTTTGATCATCCTTTCGTTCATCTCATCCGTAAGTTCATCTTTTTCAAATTCTAGTCGTACTTCTTTGATCCTCATAATGTTTAGAAACTAGGTGTACAAACGGATCGTTAAAAATCAAAACTTTCAAATTTACACAACCTTAAAAAGGTTGTGTCTTTGGTTTGAAAATCTTAAAAAGGAAAGAAACGAAATGTTAGTTTTATTGTCGTGGTGAAACTTTTATAAAGATATGGTTTTTATAAAGCCGATCGAGCTTATTGATGTGTTTATGTGAGTCGAACACACAAACAAACCATAAAGGTTTGAACTTTACGCTTATTTGATTATTGTCTTATCTTTTACAACTTATTTTCGTGGCTTATTAGCTTACCTCGTAAAAAAGATAAGCTATTGGACTCATTTAATAAACCCACATGGACTAAAATAGACTAGTGAGGCCTTCAACCCAATATCCAAAGCCCAAATCGTAGCTTAAAACCCACGACATGGTTATTGGATAGCTTATTTTGGCTCGTGTTGGCTTATTGAATAAGTTGGATACGTGCTTGCTTATTGGACTTATTTATCTAACACGTACTTGTTTGGTTAGCTTATTGGACCTCGGTCCAACAATAAGCTCAAACCGTGGCTTATGGCCTACGGTTTAGCTTATTGGATAAGCTTATCCAAAGCTTATTTGATAAGCTACGTATCTATTACTTAATCGTTTACTTATTTTGAGCTTATCGCATTTCGGATCGTTCGTTTAGGCTTATTGGGCCTAAAAGCCCAATAAGGGTCCATTTATGGTTTCGGCTTATTTTTACTACTTAATGGAGCGTATAAACGTTTATTATTAATATCGTAACTTAGTTGGGAATATAGTGATTTGAGAAAAGCGTTGAAAGTGTTTTGGGAATTAAAGTCTACGACTTTGGAAAACTATTATTTACGAACGGGTCATGTCGAATTTTGTGAAAACTATATACTTAAAATTATTTGTGATATCTTATATTTAAAAACTTTTCTAAAACATATTATTTATAAATAATAAATAATATATATTAGTTTAATAAACTAAAAATACATATTTACATTTTATATCCAAGTATTTTCTTTAATACCGGCAGTTAAGCGTGCTCGTGCGAGGGTAGCACTAGCATGGGTGACCTGCCGGGAAGTTACGTAAATTAATAAACATAAAAACATTATTTTTCATAATATCTAAATCATTATTTTGGGTTACCGGGTAAAATGCCAAAATTTATTTATTTGTTAAGTTTCTAATATACTCCATATTTAACTTCGTAACACATTTCTTCGAGTCAAAACTACTACGACTATAACGACAATTTTATTTAGGACAACTTCTTTGTAATAAACGTAACAAACTACTTTCCAACTCTCTTACATATCACATTCTCTTTTATTTTTCGTATAAATTCTGAAACCCGACCGTTCATTCTTAGGTCGAGACCTAGCACTGTTGTGCAACACCACGTGGCCTTTCTTTTTCAGCTGCTATACTTCATCGATTACTGTGAGTTCATAGCCCACGTTTTACACTTTTTGAATGCATTTTAAAACTTTGAGGTGAGAAACATTGTTTGTTTTTCTTAAACCGGACACAAGTACTTTACGTGATACTTTCCCTTGTTTACGTGTTGCCTAAGTAGCGTTAGACCACTCTTTGCCCATATTATCGTGAAGATTAATTACTTTACCCGTAACGGGGTTAAGTAACTGCGATTTGATGTGAGTAAAATAGATTTATTGGGACTAATAATCCCCATCCGGGTTTGGTAATTCTTACTGGTCGGGTAGGACGGACTGTACAGGTCAACGGATGTATTTCATGTCGAAACTAGTTTGGGTGGTCTTTGGTCGGACACCTACCAGGGCAACTTTATATGGCAATGCACATGATACCTTCCACTATTAGCTTCGGTGTCATGAGCTTAGCGCAACGTAAATACCTTTTATGTGAAGTTGTATATGTTATAACTGGCGTATACGTTTTGAAATCTTGTGGTCCACTATAATTACGTTTGAATTAAACCTATGAATTCACCAACTTTATGTTGAAGTTTTAAGCATGTTTTTCTCATGTGCTTAGCTTGGATTTTCAAGGTGTGCTATTAGAAGTCTATGTGCAATGTTAGCTTGACTGATTTCAAGTCGATCTTTATTCATAGTCGTGTTTTGTCAAAAAATTATATTATTGCTTCCTCTACGTTTTCATATTGCTTCCGCTATGTTTTAATCACTTTGAAATGGTTGGTAAGACTTATTTACTTTTAAATTCATGCAACGAGTTATGATTTTCTAAAACGTACCTCTTTAGAGGTCGTTCTTTATGCTTTGTACTTGAGATATGTATGAACGTCCACGCCCTAGTTGACTATTCTGTTGGGACCCTATTTGGGGGTGTGACAATTTCAAGATCTAATTGATTTGCAGGAATAGATGGTTCTAGAAGGCAACATTTATGAATTAACCCAAATAGCCATTATGTGTGTGTTTATCGACTGATTACACTGACTTGTCGACCTCCCATGTTAAAAACCCTTTTTTTGCACTCATCATTAGTGCAACATACCCTTAGATCACCCTTTTTGAGCCAATCTATGTTTTCACACATTATTATATGTTTCGTTACACCATTTCGCCTTAGCCAACCCTGTAGTCTATAACTTATCTTTGTGATTGAATTTTGGCTACCTAAGTTATGGTTGGGAAAACTGGTTCGAATATTGCCCTTCTTGATGACATATTATTGATCATATGAAGACCCCTGGTTTTATCACTTTCGATACTGTATCTCAAGTGGGAGGATATGTGATACGTTATATACAGGAGTATTGTAAAAAAAAGAGAAAAAGTGGTGCAACTATAAGCCACCTAGTGATATAACTCCTGATGTTGGTTACGTGTTATAAAATCAACTAAGTAAAAAGGTGGTGCAACTATAAGTCACCTAGTGATTTTAGGGATGGTGCAACTATAAGCCATTCGAAGTATAAAGGTGGTGCAACTATAAGCCACATAGTGAAGAATGGGTTAGCAATGCTCCGTAAGATCTCATTATTAGCTAACCCATTATGATGATATGATCAGATTTTCGCACTCAAAGACTTGGACTATGGATGGAGAGTAGCCGGTTTTAGATACCTTAGATTATATAGGACTATTTGTTTTGTGTTTCTATCTTAACACCAATTAAATTTGTATCCCATGTCTATCCTAACCTTGTATATCACCCAATAAACGTGTGTTATGTCACCCATGTTGCTTTTAAGAATTGTTTAGACCCTAACTCTAACTGGTTCAGATTTGTGTACTTCCCAAGCTTATGATAGAATACATGCTATTACTATGCAATTGAGCGATCACCCCGAAAATGAACACTTAGACTAGTTGAGAGTTGAGTGAATTATGATCCCCTTTTCGTGAGGTGTTCGGCTTTGATGTTTCTAGCATAAGTCTTCTATAGATTCAATTCTTTGAGTTAAATCAGAGAAATCTTTTTATAAACTATTCTAGCAGATCTACTTGAGGGCAAGCAGAAGTCAAGTGGAGTGATATTTGATAACATCAAATATTTGATACTTTTTGGTGTCAATTTCCTCACGAAAATACTTGCAATTGTCTTATAAATACTTAAATTTGATACATTTACGGTTATTTCATTTTTTTCAGACACTTTGACATCATCCATTCTACAAGAGTTCCAAGGGGCGAACAAGGCCTCCAAAGGTCGAAGAATTCCACCAGAAGTCTAAGGGAGATCACACTTATCTTACTTTTGTATTTAATCGTTCATAAACCTCTTCTGTAAGAATTATGAGTTTTTAATCCAAGATTACCTTTATTAATTCTTACTGTGTTGTTGCTATGAGCAGCTAAGCACTTCAAGTGCTGGCCTGGTCACAAATTTACTATCGTTATACTGTTAGTTTCCTGTTAGATTATGGTTTCGTTGGATATCCTTTGACTATCGTATACCCTGGGTTTTAGTAGTATTGCGGGTGGTTTAAATCATGTTAATCCTATTATTAGATTACCAATTGAACGCGAGATTAGCAGGGTACTAGGGTAGGTTTGGAACCCTATCCCTAGTGTAGGAACTAACTAAGTTACCGCCTCTATCATTTAATATACTTAAAAAGCACAGGAACTCTTTCAAAGAGGGTTAATAATATGTATAGGTTATTAGACTAGTTCTTGGGATAGTTGGGATTAATCACTATGACCTGGTTGCCCTACCTTCGTGACTTTTGGGGGATTCAGGATCGCAAGAAGTATAGGACAGACTAAATATATCTATTCATATCTATCGACTTTAGAAACTGCTAATGAAACCATGGTGTAACATTGCACATGAAAACGTAGTTATAACGGTAGTAATGAAATGGCTAGGCTAACACGCCTTTCTCCCTGATATTTTCTATTACTTTTACTTTTCGCATATTTACTTTCGTATTAATCTCAAAATCAATCTTAAAACTATTCTCAAAATGTGACACTTTCTAATTAAAACTAATAACACTTAGCTCTTGGGACGACATCAGATTTACCATCTCTACACTACTCACGACTAGGTTCTCTGCATGTTAGTGCGTTTGTCAGGTGAATCGAGTTTTATAAATTTAAAACTTAAACAAAATAAATTTTAAAATAAAATACGCATCAATATCCTTTCTACACACTCGCGTTTCCCTAGACGTCTATGCCAATTTAATGTCTTATGGCTAGTTTTCTAAAGCCTAACGTGCACATCCATCACAAGAAGCAATATTAAAAGGATCTACAAACTAATTTTCATGCAATCATAAGTAAATACTGATGGATCTAGCCTAGCATGTTAAAAGGAAGCAAAGAACAAGAATCAATCAAACAACACACAAACATATTAAATAATAAAAGATAGAGGACATCACTTGATTAAAACATGTGTTCAAGGCTGACACAATATGATTTTGACACCCTAAAAACAACTTGCACAGCTGCTATAATCGACTTTTAATAATAGGGTTCGGTTCTCAAAAGTTACACACTTAAAACCCTAAAAATAAGTTTGTATATATAGCAAAACGGATGCGATGGCGTCGCATTATAATCCTGACGCCATCGCCCTGCCGAATCTTCTAGGGTTTCTTTAAGTCGGTTGGATCCTGACGCCACCGTAAGAATCCTAACGCCGTCCTTTGTATGTCCTGACACCGTCACATATAATTGTGACACCGTTTCCAGCCACTGTATGCATTTTCTTTAAGAGATTTGGTGTAGAGTTGTAATCTTGTCCATTTCTTCTCCAAATGAGCACAAGTCACATGTATTTCCTTCAAAAGCCATTCAAGTGCTAAAAACATAAAAAGGAATGATTAAGTACATAATGTGGGCATATGTGCATGATTTAGGGGGTTAAATGACCTTGAAAAAGTGTATAAAATGACACCTCATCAATACGCAAAGTCTCAATATGGCAATTGACAAATTTAAAAATTAGTTAGTATGTAATAATCTCCAAAATAAAGAGTAGTAAAACGGGGATCTTGTGAATACTCAAAAGCATTTATCAAGTTCAAAAATAGTCCAAATAGTCTAATATAGCTTAAAATGTCCAAATAGTCAATAAAGTCCAATACAATCCAAAAAGTCCAGTATAGTCCAAAGTAGTTCATAAAATCCAAATAGTTCATAAAGCAATAATAATCATGCATTCCACCCCAAAAACGTAAAAAATATTTAAAAGAGGGGACGTGAACTCACCTTTACGAGTAAAGCGTTAGTACAAGAACGAGCACAACAAGGTTATCTAAAAGCAACCCACGAACGTAGACCTCACTAGACGCATCATTATGAACTCATATTTGTAATTCACATGCGTGACTTGATCATCTATGTAAATAAATTAGGTATAAACACCTTCGCTCATAATAATCGGCTAACATGTAATAATGAGCTTAAACACGTAGTGTTTGGCTAGCTTTACTACTAAGAACACCCATTAATTTAATCAACTTGGCACGTAAGTTTCGGATAGCTACTACTAGACTAAACATATTCTTTTCATCTATTATAAGCGTGTATAAAGCACTTGATTCATAAAGACTACTAACACTTTATACCTTCACTTAATTCAGAACATATTTCATAATTCTTGATAAAAACTAATTCCGACCCATGTTACAAATTACCCATTCTGACGTAATTTCATAAAAAAGCAGGTTCTGAGACTATTGTTTTATGAAAGCACACCCTTTCACCTTTCCAACGACGTATGGCACGCCTAAATCGGAGCTACGGTCTATTTTATATCAATGTTAGAAAATTGCATAATTTATGCACAAAGCTGTAAATTTCCAGCCATGACCCATATTACTAATCACCTGTTATGACAACCTTATACATGGAATAAGGTTATGAGACTATATTCATATGAAAGTAGACTCTTATACCTTTCAAACGATGTATGAAACGCTTAAATCGGAGGTACGGTTGATTATATATGAATTTTAGAAAACGGCCAAAATCTGCGACAAACCTATCAATTTCTCACAGCATGCACTTTACCCTTTGTGAATAACTTAAACTACAAATCAAGAAACAAGACTAATTTTCCATGAAAATAGACCCTTTTGGCTTTCCGAAAATGTAAAGTACACTTGCTACAGAGCTACGGTTTATCCGGTATGAATTTTTAAAATCTGGTAGCTGCACTTTTTCACAATCTGACCTTGCTGCACTAATTTGCAATTTACAATATTTTAACATCAGGTTCGGCCGAAACTATCTTCATAACAATTGAAGTAGACTTAGAGAGCCACAATTTTCGTTTAGGCCTCAAGACAATCCGATAAACGGCTTGTTCTCTACGGCCTTCCAAAGTTAACTGATTTTCTGAAAACCTTGCTGTCCAAAAAGTGTATTTGCCCAAAACGACCCAAAACCAAACATAAGCTATTCTACTTTTTACCAAACTTATTTTTCGGCTTATTAAACATGTTAGGATCATTTTTCATCGGGCCCATAAGCTATCTTACTAGTTTAAGCACTACATAAGCTTGTACCAAACACCCTTTAATAAACTAAACTAGGCATAACAAGTTATCATCATCATCATCATAAGCCATGAACAAGCTAAGTTTTCTACACATAAACTCTTTCAAATTCAACTAATTATGATTCCCAAAACAAGCTAACATAATCCATGATTCATCGTATCAAAATCTAGGATCATATAACCTATGTAAAACTTCATAAACATGTCAAAAATCATCTCTAATATACTTTTAACACTAAAGTCTTTAATTTCTATCATGAATTATGAAATCTTAACTTGTGTTTAATCCATACCTTTGATGAGTAGCATGTTAAAGGGGCTTATAACATCTTGAAAATAGCATAATCATCATCAAAAACCTCCTAAATCACCATTAGGAAGGATTACTTCATGGTTAGGTTTTCTCCCATTTTTCCCTCCAAGAAAAATACATAGACACGTGTGGTTATGTGATGATTTCTAAACTTATAAGTTATCTAAACATAAGGGTAATTATGTAATTTCTTCCCAATATGTGTATTTTGCACCGTTATCCCCCGTCGTTTAATGTTTTGCACCATTAGTCCTTTTTTGGTAACTATTTGCACTGGAAGTCCTTATTTCTTATAAAAACTAATGGAAATACGTTTCTAATATGCCAAAAGCATTATAATAAGTTGAGGTTTAAATAAAATCATAGGTCGAGGTACGTTCATAACGCGAGGGTGCCTAAAGCAAATTGAACACAAAGCATGAAAATAACCCGACTAATACAAAACTAGCTTAACAAACATAGTTTTAGTCAAAGACGTTATATATTATTATAAGTCACTGTCTTGAGTTTAGACGGTTGTCACACAGTGAGACCTAAAAATCCTCTAAGTCGCTTCAAGGACTTAGGGAAAAGCCACTTTTTCATGGCTTCTATCTTAGTAGGGTCAGTGGCCATACCTTTATTGGTGATGATTTGGCTTAAGTACTCAACAGGAATAGGTACAAAAATATAATTACTCTTCTTGGCATAGAGCTTGTGCATTCTTATAGTTTGTAGTACTGCCCTTAAGTGTTCCTCATTTCCATAGTTGGACTATACACACAAATATCATCAAAGAAGACTAATGTAAATCTCCAAAAAAACTGTCTGAACACCTCATTTAGAAGATACTAGAATATAGATGGAGTATTAGTGAGACCAAAAGGCATAACAAGGAACTCATAATGCCCTTCATATGTTTTAAAAGAAGTCTTGGAAATATCAACCTCATACATCTTGATTTGGTGATATCCATACCTCAAGTCCAACTTTAAGAAGATAGTAGACCCATGTAACCCATCAATAAGTTCTTTTATGATGGAAATAGGAAACTTATCTTTGATAGTATGTTTGTTTAACTCCCTGTAATCAATACACATATGGCAGCTACCATCTTTCTTCTTAACCTTAACCATGGGTGAGGCAAATGAGCTTTGGCTGTGTTTGATAACCCCTAGATCCAACAGTTGCTTGACCATAAAGTCAATGGCATCTTTGTTAGTAGGAGGATGCATATAAGCCCTAATATTAACTAGTTGGGTGCCTTCTTTAACACATATTTTATGATCATGAGTTCTATTGGTTGGCAAAGTAGTGGGTACGGAAAACACATCATCATATTCTAACAATAAAGGATCCCATATTGTGGTTTTCTAGCTAAACTTTGTCATTCATAGATCATGCTAAGCATAACATAAGGGTAGACATACAAGGACATCTCATTACACTGAACATTTGTAGACTGTCTTCCATTTATCCATTGCATATCAGACTTATTGGTGCCTCTTAGAGTCATTTGCTTTCCCTTATACTTAAAGCTCATCGTAAGGTTTTGAAAATTGCAAAAATATCTCCCAGTGTTGATAACTATTAGACTCCTATCATCATTTCACAACCTCTTGATGGTAAAATCATCACTAAAGTAGAGAATGACTCCCTTTGCAAAGTCCAAGCAAAATCAGGACACATGGTGGTGCTGGTGGTGCTTACTAGGTTCCTTCCCCCAACTATGGTCACTTGCAGTGGACAAGTCTCTTTGGTATTGCAGCCTAATTGCTTGGCTACTGATGTAGTCGTTTCGGCACACCAAAAGATCATTTATAAGGATGAGAAGATACAAACACCAACCTAAATACCTAAGTATATTGGTAAGAATTGATCACTCGGGTTGTCTTTCTAAAGGAGAAGTGAATTTGATAATTACGTTTTAGTCTTTCGTTTGATGCTTATGTATCGCTATTTTTGGATTTTAATTATTTTAGACTAAAATGCAAGGGAGAAGGAAACTAAGGCAAGCTATAACTAAAAATAAACTAAAGGAATAATCTAAGAGAAATATAAAATATAAATGATAAAGATGATACTTGCTTAGATGTGGTGGTTTGTTGTTGTGACTTTTTAGATTTTGTCAATTTTTATTAAGTTCGTTATATTGTTTTTGAGAGGTGCTCAACTCTAATATTATTAGAAAATAATAACAATTGAGTACTTGAGATGGCTTGGTTTTAAGATAAGACTTTAGTTTAATTTATCCTCACGGTAGTGTTTCTAAATTAATCCTTATTCATCCGTTTAATTTGTTTAGTCACTATTCGCGATTATAATGTTGACTTGTTGATAGTTTAGATCTTTTTAGTCAAATGAGCCGGCATACGAGGTGCGCAACAAGCTAATTTGATAAGAAGATAAAAAAGATCTCATGAGCTGATTTATACGCTTTTGGCATACGAGTTGCGCAACCAAAACCCGTTTAATTCGTCGCAAGTCAAACCTTAATTTAGAATACTAACTAAAGAAACCAACCAAACCACTTTCTAAATAATCACAACATTAAACCAACAAAATTCTCTAAGCAAGTATCATAAAAGTCTAATCTACCATACTAATTACGCTAAACATGACAATAATAATTAAAATAACCATAAAAAATAATAATAATAAAAAGAGAGATTAGAAAGAACCCGGATTAAGCTAAGAATGATGACGAAAAAGATTACTAATCTAAGAAAAACCAATCCATAGCTATTTATTAACCTAAATACTCCTTAAAACCCATTGATATCTCCAAAAGCTCCATAATAACCAATCATCCAAAGCTTGTAACTTTAGTGAACTTGAGGTGAAATTTGAAGTAAAGGTTGCAACTTTCAATAGTAAAAAGCTTTAAAATGATAAACATTTGATTTTTAAAACTAGTTTAACCCTAAAAATGCATAAAGGTTAAGACTTTAATTATAAGACATGATTAAAATGAGTTTAAAACAAAAAGATAAGAACTTATAAACTTAAATGACTAAAAATAATGGCTTTTAAAAAAAGATGAAAACTTTATACGATTAAAACATTAAAGACACAAACTTTATTTAAGATAAGTTAAAAATAAGCAATTAAGAAGCTAAAGACAAATGACAATTAAGATAAAACATTAATTAGATGAAAGCTTAAAAGATAAAACATACTTACACACGTTGATCGTGTGTTAATACAAACGATAAATCTTTAAGACTACATTTTATTGAAATTAACATACATTAAAGAGAAAAATATAAAATTGCATTCCCTCTTTGCTGTGAAAAATGCTTCCTTCAATTTATAATAGACATTTTCTTCCCATTGCAGAGGTGGGCCCGGCCCAATGCTTAATAACGGCTCTATTTTAGAAATATATGGAAATGGTGGCAGCTGGACCAATAAAGACGTGACACATGGTGGCTGGAAAATATTGATAAAAAATAGGCCTGGCAGGAGTCGGACTTGGGTCTACGTCCTTATTATGCAAGCAACTTTACCACTAGACTAAGCCGCTAGTTGTGTTAATACTTCATGTGGAAAACTAGAAGGGGGGTTGAATAGTTTTACCAATTTAAATTTTTGATTAAGCTTTTATGGTTGTTTATTTTAAATCTATTTATGGTAAGTGTGTATAACAATTATGTTACCAAGATAAACAAGAAATAATAAAGGATATGTGACAAAGATATTTATAGTGGTTCGGCTACAAGGTCTCCTACCTTGCCCTATCCTACTCCCCGAGTCACGTACTCGAGAGTTTGAATGTACAAGTCACCAAGACTACTTCAATTGGCAGAGAAGCCTCACAACGTCGCTTACCCTTTTATTCAGTTCTAAGCAAAACACTGAGTTCTATTACGGAAGAAGCAAAACCACACAAGCTTAGACCATCGGTACAAAGCTAGATACCGTAAAACAACATGGAAGAAGCCAAATATGCTTGCCCTCTACTAGGTGCCAAGCATCACATCATTCCTGGATACATTACAATAATATTTTCCAAGGATTCCTAAATACCATTATCTAATCTATTTGATAATAATGAGTGATGGATGATGGTTTGAGATCAGTAGCTAGATCTATAAATGATGAGAGATCCTTGCTCCACGAAATCCTATGAGCTTGATATTCGAATGCAAAGGTCGGCAAAACTTCTTTTATTAAGAGATCTACCAAAACACTAAAAGGAAAAAAAACATGATTAAAGATCAGATATTAACTGAATATGAGAGAAAAAAACTACATGAATGAATGCTTAAACAAGTCAAATGAGTTGGTATTTATAGACTTGAGATTTACTATACTCAGGTTCCGCCGGTTCTGTTGTAGAACAGAACCGACCAGTATTCTTTAACAAAACCGGCGTACAATAACCAAATCTGGATTTTAATTTGCAAAATCTTGAGAGATCATGTGTAATCTTGCAAGATTATGTTCAGATTTGATAGAAAAGATATGTTAATTATGATGTAAATATGTTTGAAGGTTTTTATGTATTTTTATGTAAAGTGTACATTTTTATTCTAAAAAAGTATTTATGTGATTTGAGTGTAAATGATATAATATGAAAGATGGTTTGATGAGTTACAGAAACTATAGGTTTAAAACTAATGAATTTCATTTTCTACATTCGACAAGTTTATGTTTTGTTATTAACAAAACAAAGATAGATCGTAAAATAAAACTAAACGTTTTTACGGTTTATTTGTATTAACAATCTCCCCCTTTTTATTGATGGCAAAACATAAACTTATCAGAAGTAAGCAATAAATTTTATAAGTTTTAAATTGGAGTTTTTTACTTCTTTCTCCTCCTTTTTGTCAAAACAAAAAGAGCGTCGATGAAAAACTAACTTGAGAATGCAATGAAATGGGATGCAATAGATAATAAAACATATGGTAAAGTAGATTCTTTAAAAAGAATCAAATGCGCATGTGCAATGGACCGAAGATGGCCGAGCTTAAAATTTGATTCAAGAAAATCAAATCGAATGCTTCCTTTTGACGAAAGCTCTCCCTAGATGGGATTGTCAAGGTTTCCTAGTGAGGTGAGAAAAGGTACAAGAAGAACATGTTAGTAGTAATGCATGTATAATGTAAGAATGCAATATAAGAGATGGTCCGATAGACATCGTAACAAAAGTGATTCATGGAGAGTCAATATCAAGGCTCCCCCTTGACGAGTGCTCCCCCTAAATAGAATCATTAAGAATTTTAAATAATTTGAGAAAGTAAAGATATGTTAGTTAAAAGGAACGATATGCTCCCCTTATATTGATGAGACCTGTGAAATAATGATAATTTCAAGAGATTTAAGCAGATGAATTAAAAAAACTAGAGGATTTTTGGGTAGCCGGTTCTGGCAATTCTGTTCCAAAAATGAACCGGCTTGCAACTGAACAGAACCGGCTGACCTGCACACAAAGTCATCACAAACCAAATTTGGCAGGAAGTACTTCTATTCAAAAGTTATACTATAACTTGCTGAAATCAGTGAGGAGGCCATTTTAACATACAAAGAGAACAATAATTCAACACAAATTCGTAATTACTTCCTCAAATAAGGATTCACAACCATGTTACCAAACAAAAGACCAAATATCAATCATGATTGTGAAGACATAACTTAATTTCTATTAGATACAAATCATGAAGTAAAACAACTTGACCTAAGTCAACTAAAACTAAAATCATGATTAGTGATCTAATTATCTAAAGCATCTAAAACATAAAGTCACTTGATCTTGACAATCATCATCCTATGGTAGTCGGTTTGAGAGATGGTTCAAACGGTCAAGAATATGGTTCAGCATGAACCTCATTTCATCTTGGAGGTTTTTGACAATGGTTTCGGTTCTTTAGCAATGCGGGCATGTGTGTTCTTGAGGTCTAGGAGGGTCTTTAATCCAAAGGGATTGATCAAGAGGGACAAAGATGCTTGATAAAGGGAGTGATGTTCTAAAAGGTGGTATTTGGGTTTAGGTAGTAATGGGATAGAATGGTGGTGGCATTTGTATGATGGTGATGGAGGTAGGAGGAATAAGGCTTTCTTGCACATGATGTGCATTTTGGATAGATTCTTGGATGTTTTGGTAAGAGGTGTGAAGTTGGTTAAGTTCTTGTTATATTTGGTCTCTAGTTATGGATAGCTCGGGTTGAGCACTCAACCTACTCCTAGAGAGGTTGATAGGTGGGAAAGTTGGTTTAAAGTCCATGAGTGTTGGTTGAGGGAGTGTTTGGGATAAGCCTTGGGAAATGACTTGTGGCAATGGATTTGAACTTTTTGGTGGTATTTCATTCAAGGAAGATTGGTAGGGATTCTAATGGTGAATTTGGAGGAGTAGGGAAAGTTAAAGCTCTAGGAGCTAATGGTGATATGAGTGGTTCTAGAGTAGGGGTTGTTTGGATGGAAGTTGGTAGTGGAATTATGAGAGCAAGAGTGGTGTCGAGAGTAGTGCTTGGGTTGGTGGTGATAGGATTGAGGTATTTTGAGTTGTTTGTGGAGTGATCTTGGATAGGTGATGTTTCATTTAAGGAGATGTCAATCTAGTCGGTTCTTGGCAATTTTCTTGGAGGATTTTGGGTTGATGAATTAGCACTTGAAGCCATGGAGTTTGGTGATTAAGGGGCAGTTGATGTGCAGATTTTGAAGGTGTGAGGATGATGATTCTAAGTTCTAGATTTATACTACAATACCATGCAAAAACAATAAATGCTTAAACCACTAGAATTTCCCAAAACACAATCATTATGACACTTTTTAGGTCAAACAAGAAATGTTCAGCTAACGGGTTGCCTTAATACAACTACAACTAACATATTTATGAGCTTAGTTCAAAAAGCGATCAACCAAAAATGAGGGAATAGCTACTGTAGAACCGGCGCAGGCGGTTCCATTGGTTCCAACAGAACTGGCCTTGCTGCAAATGGAACCTGCTGTACCAGCCTTGGTTCTAAAATTTCACAATTTTTCAAAAACTTTACTAGTGATCTAACGTATATCCTAAAGCTTGTTTTCCTTAAGAGTTACGTCTTCTAGATAGTCCTAAGAGGTTCATGGAAACAATCAAGTGCCGATAAACTACAAGAATTAGTTATGCCAAATGCTCCTTTAAAACAATTAAGAACATAAAACACAAGAAAGTATTCATAGCGATAAACCATCATTGTTCACAACATGATATCCAAATTGTCTTAAACACAAGAGCCTAACAAAGAGATCAATTCTTGAGATTACAAGTTTCAAATTGGTTTTAGAACAAACATAAATACTTACCCCGAATAGCACACCCTACTTCTTTTTTGAGAGAAAATGGAATAGGCACTTGAACATCCCTTTAGTTTGTTTGAATTTCGGGGACTCTCCTCCTTTGATGGGTGAAAGGTGGTTCATGTAAGGAATAAGATCAAGAGTGTAGTTGTTTACGGGATCATTATCCACCCCTTGGTGAGGAGTTGGAGAAGGTGAATCAGATGGCTCAGAGTTGGAAGGAGTTGGAGTTGGGAGACGAGGCTTTTTTCCCTCATGCTTGAATAGAAAGAATCTTTTCTCAGAATGAGGGACCATCACGTGATCCACAAGATAGAGTTCATCTGAGAAAGATCATAGGTGATTGACACAAACATGCTCAAAGAGCCAAGTGAGAAGCATTCCGTAGGGAAGTGTCATATCGGCACTCTTGGTCACACTTACCATTCAATTGACGATGTAGTAGGCAAGGTTTAAGGGTTTTCCAATGGTGAGGTAGTCGAGCATGTAGCATAGACAAGCGTTAGGATGGTCCTTGTTTCTAGTGAGACTTATGGCATTTTCACTCAAGATGATTTCCTATTTCTTGAGATGTGTTTTCAACTCGGAGACAATCATTTGAAAAGGATCAAGGATGGTATCAATCTCTTTCATCTTTCGGGTCTTAGGTTGAGTCCTTTCATAGAACAAAGCATCACAGATCAAAGATGAGTCTTCATGAGGAGGAGGATAAATGTAGGGATGAGAGTCAACACCATTATGAAGGGATGAGATGGGCCATTCGGGAGTGTACACACAAACTCCTTGAGAAGGAATTTTAAAATTTTGAGCGAACTCCTCAAGAGAATGATGCCAACACTTTTGTAGAATTGAAGCACAAAGATGGGACAAATCTTTTCTTTATATTGAGAAGACAATCAAACCCAATACCCACGAAAGTAGGGCGAAGGTTAGGTTGATCATCAAGAAAGGTGGAGTCGATAACGCGACCTTCATGGATGAGACGTGATGCGAGATATATGTAGACCTCTCTTTCATGTTCGGTGAAACCTCCGGTTCGGTGATACATAGAGATGTAGTGGGCAGTATCATGGTGATCAACGTAGATAGATTTCGGCATAGTGTTCCTAAAGAAAATCAAACGATAGAATAAATAAAACCAATTTCGATTGAAGAAAAGGAATATAATGTCAAAATTTTCTTTAAAGAGAGTTTTAAAATCTTCTTCTCGTGATGACAACAAATCATTTGTTTTTACGGTTATTAACAATGCCCAATTTTTTTTTTGTTTTACACATTTTGACATTGGAATTTTATGCATGGGTTATTTTTCTAACGAAGAATAAGATGCAATTCATAACTAATGTTATTTTGGATGCATAATTGTGTTAAATTCGTTGATGAATTGAATTTAGAAATTAAGAGCCCTAAAAGAAAGATTTTTCAAAATTATGTTAAATTTAAAGTGTTAAGACATAATCAAAACTTACAATGAAAGGATTTGAACGATTCAGAAGATGAAGAATCCGAGTAAATGATGATGGGGGTTGTTGTTCGTCAAAGGAGGTTTTTGGGAAGAGTGATTTTGAAACAGTAAAGAGATAAAAAATAGGGTGAGATTTTTAGTTCTGTCAGATGCTTGGTTCTGCCGGTTCTATTCTCAGAAGAGAGCCGGCTTTTATTTTTAAAGAGAACCGACCAAGGATTTAAACAGAAAATATTTTATTTATTTTACAGAAGATTTTTTATTTTTAAATAAATTCCTTCCCCTCCTTTTTTGTGGTATTATTTAAAATAAAATGTGACGTCTTTTATTTATTTTTGTTTGTTCTAGTTTTTATATTTAGCCGAGATGAAGGGTGAGGGCTACGAAAAATAGTAGACGAGACATAAGAAATAAATAACCAACGCAAAGGAGATTACATATATTTCGTCTCGATATACAATACGATACATAGAATGGGAAATACAATAGTAATATAAAAAGCCAAAAAAAAATACGTCTCCATGCGGGAACTTGAGCATAGGGTATATGAGCATTAATAGCGAGATGATGATGACAACCAGGACATGACTTAGAATCTCCAAGAGGGCTTTCGTGAGTTGATCGGTATTTTGAGTAAGAGGGAAAGTAAGAAGGTTTGATTTTTGAAATGAGTGATAGATGATGGAGGAGAGTGGTTTTTATATTAGAGGGGATGAGCCATTGGTTTTTATAGGAAAAGATGAAAGAGGTTTTGAATTTTGAATAGTCAGGCTTAATACTCAAGATTTTATGTTCAGACATCGTATCACGGACGAGGCGTGAATTTGAAAGAGGGATTCGAGAAAGAAGTTGCAAGAGTGTGCTAGACTAAAAAATAACGCAATAGTATTTTTTAAAAGAATAGATCACATATCACTTTACAATTATTTCATAGACAGAATATGAGTACGATGAGCAACTAAGAATAGAAAGGATAAGAGATTGTATACCTTTTTGTTGGGATTAAAAGATTTCAAGATGATTCTTAGAGTTACTACTACTTAGGTATATATTAGTACTGTCAAGTATAACATAGTGCTGCTGGTAATACTAATGAAAATTATGCTAAGTAGTTAGTACTGGTAGTATAAAAGTTACTACTGCTAGTTACTACTGTTAGTATAACTAGTACTGTTAGTATAAAGTTACTGCTGCTAGTAGAAGTTAAGACTGCTCAGAGATGAAGACTGAAAATATACTAAGTAGATACTACTGCTAGTACTAAAGTTAGTACTGCTAGTGTATGTTAGTACTGCTAGAGTAAACTTCTAAGTAGTTAATGCTGCTTGTGCTCAGTTACAACTGCTGAGTAATTACAACTACTGGAATGATTAATACTGTCAGAGATGAGATCAAAGACATATCAGAGAAGAGATAAAGGTTGATTGAAGAACAAGAATACTTATGAAGATAAGTATCATTTATTTTTAAAGAAGATATGTATAAACTTATTTGTTTAAGAGATTATGTTTACTTATAGAAAAGATCATAATCACTTGACGCGTTTTGTAAGCCCATTCGGGTTTCCTTGGTGTATAAAAGGAACCCTACGGCATTGATCTAGATATCAGTTTTCATATTAGTTTTTCATAGTTTGCATAGCAATCATAGTTAGTATTCATAGCTATTTTGTAACTCAAAATAGTATTCAACATATTGAAAGTTTAGTAAAGATCTTGTTTTACTGTTTCATTGTTCTTCTTAGTATTTCAAACTAGATTCCACATAGTTTGTAGTATTCACAATCTTAGTTTCTATCATAGTTTTCTTGGATCTATCCAATACAACTAAGCTTTAACAAGCTAAGTAAGATCTGTTTAAAAGGGACCAACAAGTGGTATCAGAGCTTGTTGAGAAACTTTGAATAAGAAGAACACTATATCTATACAAGATCTCATATTTAAAGAGAATATGGAGTCACAATCATAAACTACCCAAACAGTTTCTGCACTAAAGCTTCCAGTACTCAAAACAGGAGACTATGATCTCTAGAGCATGAGAATGGAGCAATATCTTACTCACACTGATTATGCTCTTTGGGAGGTTATTATGAATGGTGATGCACCTGCTATTGCATCAGCTAGTACTGAAGGTCCCATTCCTCTCAAAACTGCTAAACAAAAGCTAGCAAGAAAGAATGAATTAAAAGCAAAAAAGCACTCTGTTGTTGGCCATTCCTGATGAGCACCTATTGAAGTTTCATGGAATCAAGGATGCACAGACCTTATGGGAAGCAATCAAGGCCAGGTTTGGAGGCAACAAAGAATCAAAGAAAATGCAGAAAACCATTCTGAAGCAGCAATATGAGAATTTTACTGCATCAAGATTTGAAGGACTGGATAAAACCTATGATAGGTTTCAAAAACTCATCAGCCAATTAGAAATTCATGGTGAAGTTATCTCTCAGGAAGATGCAAATCTGAAGTTGTGAAAGTCCTACCAACCGCTTGGAAGTGCTAACAATATCGCTTAATCATGAGAAACCAAATCTGATCTTAGACACATTGAGCATTGATGATTAGACTTAACATTTAGGCATATATAGTGTTTGAGTATGAATTTTCAAGAATTTCTTAGTAAATTCAAAAAATTTTAAATTAACATACTCAAACATCATATAATACCCTCATAAGTTGAGAGGGAGCATTAATATGTTCAAATATTTGGCTTGTTAATAATTGGACATTTTTTCCCCAAAAGCAGTTATATTTGAATCAATTGATATCCAAAATATCAAGAGATTTAATATTTTTGATAAGGGGAGAAAATATGATTAAAATATATGGCTAAAGATGTGAATGTTAAGATCTCTAGTGTACGCTTTCTGATTGATTGGTTTTTAAGCTAAACCTATAATATATATAATATATAATAAAATATATATAATAAGTATAATCTAAAAATAATCAATGAAACCGAGAAGTAGTATAGAATATCCCCGGGTCGTTAATCCCCAACGAGGCTGTGCTTGAGAATCGATACAGTCGAAAAATTAGAGATTGAATGAGATTGATGATTTGGGAGTTTAGAAAGCTAAATTAATAAATAATAAGCAAAAACGATTGAGAAAAAAACTAAAAATTATGAAATTAAACTGAAAAACGAGAGCAGGAATCCCGAACAAGGGGTCAAAAACCTAAAATCTTAAAAATTAACCCTACAAAGAAATTTTTACTTCTAATCTACTCCAGGGGACTAACAATGAAGAATGAAAAAGACTAGACCGAAAACGGAGTTAAAACGAGCTCTAAAATGAAAAAACAAAAACGGGGGTAAATATCGTTCTTTAAAAAGTACGATTTTGAAAAAACGACCCTACGAACGATTTTCTATTTTTCCTAAATAAAATTTTCTAAAAAAGAAAAATATTTTTTTTGACTTTTTATTTATTTTTTATGAATTAAAAACAGTTTAAAAGAAAATAAATTATAAAAATTAGTAAATGAACAGTAAAAATTACAAAAAAATACATAAAAATAGATTAATCTACAACTATCCTAGGAAAAATGCTAACTTGAACCCACGGCTTATAAATAAGCCAGGAATAAGCCCACAAGGGCTGAAAGGCTTATAGGGAGAAATATGGTTAAATAAATAACCACTTGGGCTTCTAACGAAGAAGTCCCAAGGGCACAGCGGTAGTATAAAAGAGGGTTGATGAGGGTTGAGACCCGGGTTTGAGTCTTGCTCACCCGGGTTTCCTCTTATCCCTTTTTTTTTAGAAAAAACTTTTTATACAAACCTGATCATGTCCTCGAGCTTATCATTTTTTATAACTAACATTTTTTGGGAAAAGCTAAAAATAAGCTGAAAAAGCTTAGTTAAAACAGACAACTAGCTTAAATGAGCTTTAAGGCACAAGGATTTTTCTTACCTTGATTTTAAGCACACAATAAGCAAGGGAATTGAACAATAAGCAAACACAGGCAACAAAACAATCCTAATAAGCAAGTAAGAGCTAAAATCAACCACTAATAAGCACCTAATAAGCTAGAAAATAAATTAAGCTATTTACTACACTAACTAAATGAAACAGTCAAGGGCCTAATTTGAGCTTCATTTTAAGCAACCTAGCGGCCAAGCTAAGGTCTACAAATAAGGGGACTTATAAAAGAGCTTATTGGCTTTTCAGAAAAGCCAAAAGCTTGAACTAAGGTTCACTAATGAGCTAAAACAGTGGGCTTAAAGGTAAGCCCTTATCACCAGGGCACTTTCAGTTTCTAAGGGCTAAAAAAAAGGGCTTGCTAAAAAGCTACTAAATAAGCTCAAATTGCAAAATAAAACTAAAACAGATTAAGCATAGCTCCTATTGAGCTTATATTCAAAAATTTCATTTTCTAAAAACAAATTAAGCCTGCTGGTTTTTGCTCTTGAAAAAGAGCTTTTTTTACTAAAAGAGTACACTGATTTTTGGCAATTTGACTTAGGTAAAAGAAAATTGACTCAAGACTCTTTAAAAACTTGTTTAGACACTCACATGAGGTCTTAAAACAAAGGTATGAAAGTACTTTACTCAGCTTAATCAAATAAGCTGTGTAAAGTGACTTTTGTCTCAACAATTTTTAGCAAACTATGATAAAACTTAAACTACACTTTTTGCTTACAACTTTTAGAAAAACAAGCTCAAATGTGCTAAATGCACTCAGCCAAAGATGGCCAAGTGACACCAACCCATTACCATACCATTTTGACCCATTTTGGGCTTAACCCAAACACCCCTTTATATTTTTAAAAACGGATTTTAACACTTATGAAGACTAAATTAAGCACTAAATTTTAAAGACAACTACTAAATATGCAATAATAAGAAAATAAAAGTAAAAAGTAAAAAGAAATAAGCACTTTAATAAGCTAAAAGGCAGAAATAAGCTATCTAGGCAGTTTATGCTTGAGACTTCAAATAATGGCATAACATCATTAACAAACATCAATAAGTCATAACTAAGCAATTTAAGCAAGAATAAGCTAAGAATAAGCACTAATAAGCTGTTGCTACAGTAACAAAAAGCTAAAATTTGAGAAATTGACAGAAAAAACTAGAAAAGGAGAAAATGTACCTTTGATACTTGACTCAAAACAGCGAGTTAAATGGGAAACTATAATAAGCTCTTAATCTTACATAGCTTAATAGATATGCAATCTAGTATTCACAATGAGCCTTCCATGTTTGATATTTTCCATCATTAAGCACTCTTTTTTTTTCTTTTTCTCTTTTAGTCTATATTGTATAAAGTTTAAAACAGGTTAAAGGTTGCTTATATTGAGAGCTTATATGATTTTTTAAAAGAGACACAAGTTGAGATCAAAATTTAGAACTCAATTTGAAAGATAAACTGAATTTTCATTGAACTAAAAAAAAGTACAAGTACATAAAAGTAACACTTAAGTTATAAAAATAAACTGGAGATACTAATACTTACTTCTTTGCCACAATGGCTTTCAAGCTTTTTATATAGACGAGCTAGGGTTTTACTTTGGTCTTCTTTTTCTTTGTCCTCATCTCTTTGTGCTTCTTTGTAGAGACATTTACCCGTCTTGTGTTTGTTGTGAGTGTATAAACACAAAAACCAATCCTGGCCCTTAGTTTTGAGTGTTGCCCAATCAAAGAAATTTCAACCATTGATTCGAATGAGGGAATTAGGATTGCCAACTTGGACAAGGACCATGTGGGGGGTGGGGTTTTGTTATTATGATGGGTTTGGAGTGATGTGGGGAGGTCAACGAGGTTTGATTATGACAGGATGTGGGGCTTGGGTGATTGGCGGGAAAAGTTAGGAGAGATGTACAGTGTTTTAAAACACAGGGTGTGGGTTTGGGTGATTGGCAAGAAAAGCCCCTCAAGTGTTATATTTCCTTTTCACATTTCGTCCTTGTGTTTATTATAGTTTGAGGATTTAACAGGAAAGGCCCCTCACTTTGTATATGTTTATATCAAATTAAGTCCTTGTGGTGTATGACTTTGAGGGTTGGCTGAAATGGTCCATGTGGTATTTCTTTGGTGAAATGGCAGTTTAAGTCCCTCACAAGTATTTTCTTTATTTTCTTCATTAAATAAGTTAGGGACTTGGCAATTTTGGCCCCTAAACTTATTTTTCTTCACTTATGGCTTCGGGTTTGACTTTGGATTTTGTGGGGTTGACTTCTGGTGTTTTTTTTCAGACTTGGGACTTTGTCTCTTGACTTTGTCCTGTATATGCTTTTCCATTCTGTGTCCGGTTTTGTCGTTTTGGCTTCGTTTTTCGTCCTTTTCTTAGATATCTGTTCATGCACAACACAATTAGCAAAACAAGCATATTTTTGGTATTTTAAGTCCGTTTTTGGTTATTTTAGCTTGTTTTTAAAGGTAAAAGGTATGTGTAATTAAACACATACCAGTGGCCATGCTTACCATGAGGGTGAAAAGATTCTTAAAGAAGACAGGAAGGAATCTGAATTTCAATGGAAAAGAAACTGTTGGCTTTGATAAGACAAAGGTTGAATGTTATTACAACTGGCCAACATGAAGAGGTCACTTTGCTAGAGAATGCAGGGCACCAAGGAATCAGGGGAATAGAAATGGAGATGCTCCAAGAAGGATTGTACCAGTGGAAACTCCTGCACAAATGCCTTGGTTGTTCAAGATGGGATAGGTGGTTATGATTGGAGCTTTCAGGCTGAAGAAGGCATCACAAACTTTGCTCTAATGGCTTATACATCCCAAGGTTCATCAAGTTCATCAAGTTCAGACTCTAAGGTACATACTTGCTCTAAAGATTGCTTAAAAACATATGAAACTCTTCAAAAACAGTATGATCAATAGCGTGAAGTTCTTAATAAATCTAATCTAGAAATTATAGGGTATCAAATAGGATTAGAATCATTAGAAGCTAGGGTAGTTGTTCATGAAAAGAATGAAGCTGTTTATGAAGAAGATATTGCATTTTTAAAGTATGATGTCCAAGTGAAAGATATCTCTATCAAAAACCTTAAAAAATCAGTTTATAGAAGACTTAAAAAAAAGATGATTTGAAACTTAAACTAGAAAAATTTGAAGAATCATCAAAGAATCTAACTTATAACTGATAAAATAGACAAATAAGTGCTAAAGGACAATAGCTTTCTGGTCTTGGTTTATGATAGTCAAATAAATGAGAGTGAAGTGGTTCATAGTGTGTTTAAGAGTAGAGAAAGTGATGAGGATGATAGTCCAGTAAACGATAGATTCAAAATAGGTGAAGGGTTGCATGCAATTACCCCTCCCTTACACTAGGAACTAACATGCCCTTAAGGACCGGGACTTAATACCTTTGGTGGGTTGATGATTCTGTCTATAAGACTAAGTGAGTGAAACTATTACTACTGCCACTAAAACCAGTAAGGATAGTTTGGAAAAACCTAAAATTGTTAGGCCTAGTGCTCCTATCATTGAAGATTAGGACACTGATAGTGATAATGATAGTGTGTTTAAACCTAAGACTGATCAGACAAAACCAAAGTTTATAAAGATCAATTTTGTCAAATTGATGAGAAAGTGAAATCTGTTATAAGGAAAACACACATGGCCAAGGAAAAGTATCCTAGGGAAATGTCAATGTCCTAGGGATTAATTAGAATAAACTGGAATGGTATGATGACTCAACAAAAAATAGGAAATGGTTTTTGAGTTATAAAGAAAGCTTGTTTTGTATGTGGTGTTTCAACCATTTAAACCAAAGACTGTGATTTTAATGACAGAAATTGTTAGAAAAACCAGTGTTGGAATAATGAGGGAGGGTTTACTAGTCAAAGGGAATTAGACAGTATGGACAATGCTCAGAGGTGATGAACCCACCAAAAATAATTGATCTCACCCACATTTAAAAGGAATTTGTTCCAAAACAGCAGTTAGTAGTTCAAAGTCAGGACAAGTACCAGTTAATACTGCTAAGCAAAGCTCTCCAAGAGCAGCAGCATCAATTAGTACTGCCAGGCCTGTTAATACTGCTGCCCCTAAATTAAAAGTGAATGATGCATTACCCAAAACATATTATTATTTTAAAGCACATTCACCAGTAATAAGAAGGCTTTTTTTTTAAAAATCAGCAGCAAAAAAACTATAATCTTAATGAAAAAAGTTTTGGAATACTTCTCTTCTTATTATTGATACTTTGTTAATTCTTATATTATATAAATTTATATTTATATTTATATATATAGTAAATGTTTTATTTTAAGAATCAATTTTTAGCGCCGTTGCCGGGGAGGTTGTGAAACGAATATTATGTACGTTTGAAGAACCTTTTCCGTGAAGTTTATTGCTTATTTTGTGAATATATAAAGTACAAAATTACAAAAATATGTTATTTTCTTGAGTTTCTTTTTCATTATATAAAAACACAAAAATTATAAAGTATTTACAATACCAAAAAAATTGAAAAACCAACAAAACAAATCGTGTTGTTAATCGTTATAATCGGCTTACCTTTGAATTACAAACTATAAGGGGTATAAGGAGGGCTTGATCCAAGGAACATCGCCCAAAAAGGAAGACCGCTTTTAAATCGCTTCGGCGTGCTAATTCCTTCCGCTCTCTTGTGCGTAATTTAAAGAGCTACCGTAGACTTTTAACTTCCGATTACCAAAAATATTGTGTTTTATTCATAATTAGTGCATGTGCACTCGTTCTCAAACCCGTAACCGTCCTCAGCAACAAGTCCTACAGAATATTGAACCATTTAATCTTGAAGAACCTATTGAAAATCAAGTCCTCCCGTAGTTACGATGGCCGATCAACGTACTATGGCACAATTGCTCCAAGCGCCCACCGAGGGTTACGAGGATGCAATTTTTGTTCCCGCGATCACCGCGGACAACTTTGAGCTTAAACATGGTTTGCTCATGCTCACATTCGATATTTCAACAAGATCACTTCTACGTTGAAGTTCCCAAACGTTTCGAATACGTCGATTAAGCTTATGCTTCCTCTTCCGGAATCATGAATTGTTCATAGTGTTGAACAAGAAGATCTATTTTGTTAGCTTTGACTTGATTATTACCTTGATGAGTGATTAACAAAGTATCCCAATATTCTTTTGCGGTTTGACACATACAAATTCTTTCGTATTCTTTACGTGGCAAAGCATTATAAATTACCATTTTAGCTTCATTATTTTTTGCAAGTTTCTTTTTAAGATCATCGTTTTGTTTATGAAAAGGTACAATTTCATCCTTTTTAGTTTCGGGATTATTGTGAATAGGAGGAAAATCACCATCGGTAATAACATGCCAAAGGTCTAGATCTTTTGACTTCACATAAGTTTCGAATCTATTTTTCTAATAAATAAATCCATCACTTTCAAATAGTGGTGGTCTTTGCATAGATTTCTCTTCTAAATATTTTTCGGATTCCATAGATCGATTCAAGTTTTAAAATAAAATTTATTTTAAAATTCTTGTTTAGCGTGGCTCTGATACTAATTGTGAAAAACTTGAAGGGGAGTTGAATAGTTTACCGCTTTTTAAATTTAAGGTGTTAAAGTGTTTGTAAACTTTTAGATTCGACTTTATGTTTCAACACTTGCACAATATGATCAATATACTTACCTAAACTAACAATAGAATGATATGAGAAAGTAATGTAAGACAAGAGATAAGAGTAAGAACAATCAAACCACAACGCGAGGATTTATAGTTGTTCGGTAATGAAGCACCTCTTCGCCCTACTCCACTCCCCGAGCACCAAACTCGAGAGTTTTCTTCACTATTTCAACAAACTTCCTTATGGCAGTGAAAACCGTACACAACGTTGCTTACACCGATTTACGACACAAAGCTAAATGTCGAGTTCTAATCTTAGCTAGAACCAATCCATCACAACACAACTTCACGACTTGTTCACTACTTCACAACTTCAAGACTTCTTCACAACTTTAAGACTTCTTCACAACTTTACTTCACCACACTACTTATATCACAACTATCTAACACTACTTGGTAAGATCACCACGATCTAACTATACTTACAAAGATCACCAAGATCTGGCTACTACACACAAATACAAGATATACAATTGATTTATAAATTTGTGATATGAATGCAACAGGATTGCAATACACACTTGAGGTGTAATACTTCTTCACTTAATGATGAAAGTATTCTTCTCTTGCACTTGAGGAATTGAGCTTGGATCACTTGGAAACAAAGCTTTATGATTAAATAATCAAAGGATTTTAGTGAGATGTGTGGGCTGTTTTAGAACAGAAAGAATGAGTGCAAAAGGTGAGAAAATAGTAGGGGAAAGTCCAGTATTTATAGAACAAACTGCAGGAGCGTCTACCTATGGGCGGTCCCCTTAAATAGGTGGGTGGTCCCTTTAATTTTAAAGGGGCCGCCCGTGTATTTAAGGGGGCCGCCCTAGACTGGGCGCTCCACAGTTTGTCCTTTTGTGTAGGGAGAATTTTATGGAACTTTCTAGCCGTTTTAGGTTCGAAAATTTGAATTTCAAAATGTTTATTTCAAATAAAATATTTCTTTTAATTGTAGAAAATGTTTTGTAATGTTTATAAAAATGTTTACAACTTTTTATAAAAGTGTGAGGTTGAATAAAAATTTCCTTTGATCATAAAATACATTAAGCATTTATTTATTCATACCTTTAAGTGATATAATTATCGAAATGAAAATTTACTACTAATTACTTGTTTACGTTTAATTTTACATTGAACGTTTTTATATTTTGTAATTATCAAAACGTAAAGATGTGAAAAATATTAGTAATGTTTTTAGGTATTATATTTTGTCAACAATCTTCTCCTTTTTGATGATTACAAAATTTGAACTCATTAAATGTAAAATTATTTTTAAACAAGTATTTGGTGAGTTTCATGTCATTTCTCCCTCTTTTTGTAGAATCACAAAGACATTGTCGAGAATTGCTAGCTAAATCGACAGAATAAATGCTCCCCCTTGATGTGTGCTCCCCCTCTTTCGAGGGCGCCAAGGAATCGATCTATGGTTTCTTGGATACAAAAACGAGTTAGAACAATACAAGTATTTCTAACATGTAGCGAGAAGGAAAAATATGGCATAATATGTAACACCCTTATTTTTACAATATAGCAGCGGAAACTAATCTGGGGTATTACTTCATGGATACAACAATCATAATCAAAGAAAACAACTTTAAAAGAGACGTTGTTGGAAAAATTTAGTTATCATTCATTATAATCAGAGTTTTTACAAAATGCAGGTCCCAAAATCTAAAACATTATGTTTGAATGATAACAGTTCAGCCATCTTTGAGTCCATGCCACTCTGTACCGCAACTTGCTTAATTACCTAAGATAAACATGCTAAAAAGGGTCAACACAAAGGTTGAGTGAAATTCATAGGTTTGAAATGTAATAATTAAATACAAGTAATATTATAATAATTGTATAAACACAATTATTATGAAAATGATATTGTTATGATCTTGGGTCATGTTATTATATACCCGTTATTAGTAATAATCGCAATGAATCATAGTAACAATGTATTATCCCGTTATTGCCTTGTTTGGTCTGATTGGTCTTGTTCTCATGTCATCAACACACTATCATCCAAAGTCAATTTAACGATTCGAAGAGCTCATAATATCAACATATTAACATCCAAAGTCAATTTAACGATTCGAAGAGTTCATAATATCAACATATTAACATCCAAAGTCAATTTAACGACTCAAAGTCAAATTTAATGACTTGTAGGATTTATTACTCTAACATTAATATCCAAAGTCAATTTAACGACTCGAAGTCAAATTTAATGACTTGTAGGATTTATGAAACTAACAGATTAATATCCAAAGTCAATTTAACGACTCGAAGTCAAATTTAACGACTTGTAGGATTTATAACTTAGACATTGATTGTAATGATACATCAGATTAGCATATAGTCTGGTAAAACACTTGTATCCGTACTTTATAGCATGTATCCTCCTCACGGGTTTATGAAATAATTAAAGAGATTAAAAGTGAGGCTATGAACTCACTAAGTCATTGAAAAGTAATCACATTGTTATAAGATAAAAGAGTATGTAAAAGAGTTTGTAACAAGCATGTATCCCCCTCGCGGGTTTATAAAACATGTAAAATGAGTAAAGGCGAGGTTATGAACTTCACCTGATAGGTAGATGCAATAAATTTATGAAAGCGGACGACCTTATCACAATCTTATCGGGGAATGTTGATATAGCAAAATGATAGTAAACAGCCACGTCACGCAACCTGAGATAATATGTTGAGTCTTAGGAAGATTGTACTCTAGAACTTTGGTTCAGAGAGTCTAATATTGTTATGAGTTTGATTGGAAAGTTTGGAATTATTGTATCACCGTTCGGGCCATCATAATTCAGAAGTCATTCTGTAAACGTTTAAGGAGCTAGGGCACTGATTTGCTAGAATCTATATATACGTAAGAGTAAAATACATAATATGATGGAAAATTACCAAATTACCCTTGAGGACAAAGGTAAAAAGGAAAATCTTCA
>BQNB010069782.1:0-33365 GCA_026074375.1 Tanacetum coccineum
GGTTTTGGGGTTTAACAATTTTTAGGATTAGGTTTAGGACGATTTAGGTTTAAGGTTTAGGATTAGATCATGCATTGGAGGGTTGTAAAAAAGGTTTTACGAAAGTTATTAAGAAAAGGGAGGAAATATGGAAGTTTTGAATATTGTGTATCATTGACTTGTACTTCGGGCTTAAATGAGTTATACATTGGTTTAGGAGGGAAAATGTAATTCAAGTTTGGTGTATTGCTTACTTGTACACATGTCTTGCATGCTTGTACGTTCGAATTGTATAAAAATGTTACATATAAAATGTTAACGTATAATGTTTGTTTTATATTAACGTTAAAAATGGTACGTTAAATAGATATCGTATGGTGAAAATGGTTATTAAACATGTTGCTTGACATAATGTTTACTTAATAAACGTTGATGAAATTGGCATAGGTAGCTGCGTGAGCTCGTTTACTTTAGTTTGTGATTAATATCACATAATGGAATGGAATAATGCGAAAAATTTCCTTATAAAAAGGTGATCATAAAATAGTTGATAGATAATATCTTGTTGAAAATTTTGGGGTTGTTACAAAACTTCACCCATGTTAATATTGTTGGTCAAATATTAAATAAAAGAAACTAACTAGAACTTACACTTTATAAGTTATACCTTTACATTAAACCTTACACCTTTAAACTTCAAGTAATGAAACATATCAACAAAATATCAAAAAAATCAACTAGTACTCCCCCCCTCCTTATTTTTGTAGGATGCTTCCCATATTAGGGAACCAAGAGCTCACAATTAACTAGCTAAAGTCTTGTACATACACTAGCAATTATCAACTTAGTACATGGCTAGTAATTTGACCAAGACTTCAATGTTTTACTCATCTTGTCCTAAGACTTTCCTAATAGTGCAATTGACTAGTCTTAGTGATATATAAAGGCTTGTAACTAGTAAGAAAAACACACTTCTCAATTCCTTAGTGAAAACAACACGAAATCTCTTTTGTCTCTCCCTCCCTAGCTACGGCATACCACAAACACACCTAAACAATCCATTAAATTTTATTTACCACATATACAAGTGTTCTAACATCATATCTAATGTATTACAAGAAGATTTAAAGGCTTGGTTTAGCATTTACAAGGGTTAAACAAGAAAGGTTTAAGATTAAGGTTTCATTGGAAGTTTGGGTTTAATATCTAAACTAGGGTTTAGATCTTGTTGTTCATCACCATACTTTCAGATTGTAAAATTCATCTTCCATTTTCTTAACTTCAGTTCGAGGACAATACTTATTTGTTACGAGCCTTTTCATTCAGTCTAGTTGATCTTGTTGGCTGTATCTATTCCAAATGTTGGGCATTTGCATTACACAGACAAGACGTTATCGGTTGGGGTACCAATAGATAAATGTCTCTTTGTTTTCCTTGGCCAACATTGCTTACGAGAAAATACCGATTCAGTCCGCTCAACACAAAAAAACACAGCGGATGACGGCCAACAGCTCCTTTCGTACCATTTGATGTAAAAACAAAGGTTGACAGCTTATAAACCCTTGTAGTTACCTGTTCTTGTTATTGCGAGTTCTGCTTTTTTCCAGTGTTTCTTACTCAGTTATTAGCCATTAGTAGAAGCTTGCGTTGCAAGCACCGCTCAGCTTTCAGTTGCCAGATGGCAGCCTGAGTCATAGCTGGTGTTTTTCATGCTGCAGATGTTGATCTTCTTTTGGGAGCCATTCTACGAAATAAGAATGATATCACATGTTTCATCTTAAAATGCTTAAAGTTTAAAAATAAACATTGTCAAAATGATTCCCTTTATTATATGTAACTTTAGGTTAAAGTTAAAATCCGGGTGAGTCATAAGATAACACCAAATAAGAATTCCTACGGTATTGTAATATCCATCCTTTGATATCAAGTTGGTGGAAGTTGTGGGTTATGGGCCTACTATGCTTCCGCTGCGCTACTCTGAATTACTCTGATTCACTTGGTTTCTTAGAGACTAATTTGTTTTCTATTGTTCATGGAATAATCCATAATGATCTTTACGGAATTAGATAGCCCAATATGGGAAATAGACTTATTAAAGGAATAGTCTAGAGATGGTGTAGTTGACTTAACCGATGATGTTGATCCTAATGATGTAGATGGAGTAGTTGTAATATAGGGTAAACAATCATGACCTCTATATCATGGAAAGGTGATAATACTAATGAGATAAAAGATCCTTAGTTGAATCTTTCCGAAGTGTTAAAAGAAGTGCTTCTTGGTGAAGCCGGAGAATAGTCCGATAAAGCCAGAGTATAGTCAGGAGCATTTGTAGAGGAAAGAGCATCCTCCACATTAGAATCAGATAGGATAATAATAGGATGGGGAAAAGACATGATTATGTAAAAACCCAGTGAAAATAATATAAGTTATTTATATATAATATAATAGTAGTGTATTATCTGCCATGGAAATTTCTTGCACATACTATTCTGGAAACTGCAGTGGCACGGAGGACTTTCTTGGATGGAAAAAGTAGTTATAGTTTAGGTTGTACCCTTGTTCTCTATAACTATGAGCTCTGATACCAATCTGTAACACCCACATTTTTGACATATAGTAGCGGAAGCTAATCTGGGGTATTACTTCATGGATCAACAGACATAATCATTGAAAACGACTCAAGATAGACGTTTTTGGAAAATTTAGTTATCATTCAATAAATCAGAGTTTTACAAATGGAGACAGGTCCCAAAATCTAGAAACATAAAGTTTGAATGATAACAATTTAGCCATCTTCAAGTCCGTGCCACTCCGTGCCATAGGTTGCTCAATTACCTGAGATAAACATGCTAAAAAGGGTCAACACAAAGGTTGAGTGAAATTCATAGGTTTTCAGTTATAATAGTTGAGTACAAGTTCAATAGTGGGTTACGTTGTTATACACCCATAGTTTGTAATAATTGTAATTGCATTTACAATTATTATGGAAATAATCGAATACAAGTTATCATAAGTGGTAATAATTGCAACACATACAATTATCATGGAAAACAGTATTATTGCCCTAAGCTCATGACATCAATACGTTAACATGGAAATCACCGTAGTGACATTGGTTGAGGAACAAATGTCCCCGTGGAAAGGTAACTTGCCAAGGTTACCTATTGAGTCAAATATAGTGCTATTGGTACCAAAAGTATAGGCACACCAACGGGAGTCGTCACACCCCGATAGATCTATCCACAATATTCGCGTTCACTCGCAATGCAAGTAATTAATGATTCATGATATGGAAATAGTGGCACTGGAAGGTACTTAGGCAATAATATATCTGGATAGCATACAGTTGGAAAAACACTTGCATTCATGGTTTATAGCATGTATCCCCCTCACGGGTTTATAAAACATTCAAAAGATTGAAAGGCGAGGCTATGAACTCACCTTAACAGGGGAAATCTGATTGATGGCAAAAGTATATGAAATGAAAGTAACGGCCTCGTCACGCAACCTGGGGTAATATGTCAAGTCTTAGTGTGATGGTTTATGTTTCAAAACTTCATAAAGTTTAACGTATTACTTTGATTTATTAATTTATGGAAATATTGTATCACTGTTCGGGCTATCATAATCCAGAGGCCATGTAGTATCGTTTGAGGAGCCAGGGCACTTTAAATCGTAAACCCAGCAAACTCGTCAAAACAAATACTCAAATGGAACCCCTCACATGAAATTCCCTAGTATCGTGATACGATAAGATTTTAAGTTTCTTCAAAAGTTAGTTGATGATAAATTACGTTAAATATATAACGTAATTGTTTTAATATGCGTCGATCGATGATTAATAACGACAAATGTGTCGGGTTTTAATAAAATCGAGTTTTATAATATTAATATATATTTTTATAATTTGTATAAAAATATTATATTTTATATTTTTAAGAATACAAAAATGACAATATATACCCCTTGCATGAAAAACGAATTGCATTTTTAGTCCAAAAATCATAATAATGTGTTCTTTTGCAGCTTATGACTTATAAAAATAAGTTAGTATAAGTAATCTTTACAAGCTTAAAGCTTATGAAATAAGCTGATGAGTTTTAAAACATAAAACGGGTTCGTTTGGTTTTTAATTTCTAACCCGATGGGTTTAAGCTTTTAAGATTAGATTTAAAGAGTATAAAAGGGATAAGTAGGCTTATAAAAATAGCTTAAGACATCAGCTTATGGATTTAGCTTATGGAATTCATGAAAAATAGGATTTAGGGTTTATTAGGGTATGAATGGTTTAGGATAAACTATGCGTGTGAGTTTGTGATCCAAAAGTTTATACCATATGATTATAAAGATACATAAGAGCTTATAAAAGATTTAAGAGCTTATTGAACGAGTATAAAAAGCTTACTAGAATTAGAAATGGGTCGAATGTGGTGGATATGGATCAAACGCCTTGAAAATGAATAAAAGATCATTCTTTTCTTGTTTCTTGCTTTCAACTTGCTGAGTTCTTTCCTTCTTTACTTCTATGACATGGTTAGATTATGATTTTGAGTTTAGTTTTGAGTTTGAATGTGAGTTGTGAAAGAGTGCTTGTATGCGTGTATTTATAGTGTAAGAAAAGGAGTAATGTCCAAGTTTAGTGGAGTAGGGACCAAGGGTGAGCTAGAACTAGCATAGAGAGGTGTTGAATGATGGTGTGGGGCGTGGTTTACCAAGGGGTGACGATTTGGTTTTTCTTGGAGGACAAGGTGACGAGGTGGCATAAGGAGGTGGTGAGGTGGCTAGGTGCTTAAATCTTGGAGCTCAAGGGTGCTAGGATGAGGTGTATAGAGAGTATGAAGGCTCGGTTTGAAAAGAATGACTAGGATGGAAAGACTTGAGGTGCAAGTTTGATGAGGTGATGGCCAAGGTGAACTAGAAAAGGTGTGAAAGGGTTTAAGGGGTTCGGTTCTCAAAGGGTGACGAGGCAAGGGTTTACTTGGTGATCAAGGGAGTGACGTGAGTGAGACTTGGGGTACAAGGGTCTTAGCAAGTAGTGACGGGTGGTGCTTGGTGTGACTTGGGTTCGAAACTAGCTAGTTAAGGGTGTCGGGTTTAGGTTTATAGTTTATGTTTCGGTTTTGGGGTTTAACAATTTTTAGGATTAGGTTTAGGACGATTTAGGTTTAAGGTTTAGGATTAGATCATGCATTGGAGGGTTGTAAAAAAGGTTTTACGAAAGTTATAAAGAAAAGGGAGGAAAAATGGAAGTTTTGAATATTGTGTATCATTGACTTGTACTTCGGGCTTAAATGAGTTATACATTGGTTTAGGAGGGAAAATGTAATTCAAGTTTGGTGTATTGCTTACTTGTACACATGTCTTGCATGCTTGTACATTCGAATTGTATAAAAATGTTACATATAAAATGTTAACGTATAATGTTTGTTTTAGATTAACGTTAAAAATGGTACGTTAAATAGATATCGTATGGTGAAAATGGTTATTAAACATGTTGCTTGACATAATGTTTACTTAATAAACGTTGATGAAATTGGCATAGGTAGCTGCGTGAGCTCGTTTACTTTAGTTTGTGATTAATATCACATAATGGAATGGAATAAAGCGAAAAATTTCCTTGTAAAAAGGTGATCATAAAATAGTTGATAGATAATATCTTGATGAAAATTTTAGGGTTGTTACATCCTACCACCCTTACAGAAATCTCGTGCCGAGATTTAGTCGAAAGATGGAGTGGTGGTTGAAGTAGATAATGAGATGATTAAACAAATCACAATCCAAAATAAATCCAGAGACAATGATAATGATGAAGAGAAGGAATTTATTCGTGCAAACAGATTACAGATTTGAAAGAGAATTAGTCCTTAGCTCCTACAGTTTCTGGTTTGATGGCCTACTTTGTTACAATTCTGACACCTGACAGTGTAAGGTCCTGTGTGATGTAGTGTACACTTCCTACACAGGGGATGAGGTTCATTATATCCATGGTTTCCATAAGTCCTGAAGGTTTCCTGCCTTCTATTTTGATGCTGGTGGTGATCATTGTTACGGTTGTTATTGTTACAGTTATTCTCGTAGTTGTTGTTGATGATGTTTCTCCTATCCTCAAACTTTCGTTTGTTATCATTGGTTTCTTGTACAAAATTGTGCTTTAGTATTTGATCCATTAGTCTTTGAGCTATGTTGGTGGCTTCTTCCAGAGTCTGTAGTTTTGAAGGAGTAACATTTCCTTCAATGCTTTAGGGCTGTCCCCCGATGAAAGCTTCTATAAGTTTCTCGGTGTTTGGTACCATGTTTGGGCATAAAACGGGTAATTCCTGGAATCTTCTAATATAAGTCTTGAGATCATTTCCTTTTACAATCAGATTATAAAATTCATCTTCCATTTTCTTAACTTCAGTTCGGGATAATACTTATTTGTTACGAGCCTTTTCAATTCTGTCTAGGTGATCTTGTTGGCTTGTTCTATTCTAATAGGTTGGGCATATGCATTCCACCAGGACAAGACGTTATCGGTTAGGGTACCAATAGCAAATGTCACTTTGTTTTCCTTGGCACAATTGCTACGAGAAAGTACCGATTTAGTCCGTTCAAACGAGCGGATGAGGCCAACAGCTCCTTCCGTACCATTGAAGTAAAAAGGTTGACAGCTTATAAACCCTTTGTAGTTACCTGTTCTTGTTATTGGAGTTCTGTTTTTTCCGGTGTTTCTATCAGTATTAGCCATAGTAGCAGCTTATGCTTCGCAACACCATCAGCAATCAGTTGCCAGATGGCAGCCTGAGTCATAGCTGGCGTTTTTCATGCTGCAGATGTTGATCTTCTTTTGGGAGCCATTCTACGAAATAAGAATGATATCACATGTTTCATCTTAAAATGCTTAAAGTTTAAAAATAAACATTGTCAAAATGATTCCCAGTATTTAATATAATATAAGTGGAAATTACAGTGATGAAAATTGTGGGTTGTTACATTATAGAAAGGATAAGTTAGCTTATTAGAATAGCTTATTAAATCAGCTTATGGCTTTTAGCTTGATAAGTACACGAAATGAGCTTTTTAAGGTTTTAGGGTGCGTTTAGGGCATGGTTTGGTTTAGGAAAACCAAACGAATGGTTTCTATGGTTCAAGGCTTATACAAGTAACTTAAATATAGCTTATACAATATCTATAATGATACAAGAGCTTATGGAACAAGATAGAAACCTTACTAGTACTTGAAATGATGAAAATGGGTCGAATGGAGCAAAAACAACTCGAAAACTTAAAAGATGAATCAAGAGACTTCTTTCTTCTTGTTTCTTGGCTTCTACTTGCTGTATACTTTCTTCTTAATCTCCGTTGTACTTGTTTAGATCATGACTTGAGGTAATATGAAGCTTTGATGGTGTATTGAAAATGTATGTATGTATGTGTGTATATATAGTGGTAGAAATACTTAGGGACCAAGTTTACATGAAGTAGGTGGTATGTGCTTAATTACACATACCATTTATCCATTAAAACGGGCTTAAACAACCAAAAACATACCAAAAATACTTTGTATTCGTGTGTTTGTACCCTAAATAATTTTTCCCGCCAAACCCACAACACTATTCATCTGTCACTCTCATCCCTCGACCTCTGCTCCAACTAACAAAACCATCACTTTCCCACTTCAACCCTACTCCACAAGGTGCCAGTTCCACCTTGGCAATCTTATGGTTTCTTATTGGTTGATGAACAAGACAAAGAATCAAGGGTCCGGATTGATTGACTTGGTGACCAAGAAAATTGGATGGCTATGATGATGCTCACTCACACAAGAAGCACACTTCAAAGACCAAGAACACCTTAAACGACTATATATGTGTGTGTTTTTCACACAGTGAAAGGAGAGGAAGTTTTTTTATATAGTTTTAAGTTTTAATTAGAATAGCTTATTGTCATTATATTTCAGCTTTTAATCAGTTTATTTGTAACTTTTTTTAAGTCTTGTAAAAGTTTTATGAATTAATGAAATTTAAGTTTTGTTAAAATCTGTTTTGTTTACATTAAGTGAATGTTATGCTTTTTAAATGTTCTAATAAGCTCTTATAACACCTTATCCAATCTGTTTTCATTAAGCATTAAAAACTGTTAAGTATTTAAGCAAAATTTCACAAAAATTTACCCCTCAAAGTACCTCAGCTTATTTGGATGATAAGCCGAATTTGGATGGGCTTATGGACACTACTAGCTTGTCTTTGACAAGCTAGAGCTTTGTAGAATAACTCTAAGAGCCATTTAAGTCTTGTTTAAGCAAAGGCAATTGTAAGTTTCATTTTTCACTTTTATAGCTTACTTTACTGTTTTCTTATTTTAGTGCTTATTTACTTCTTATTATTGCTTATTTATGCTTGTTATTGTTGTTTGTTGCTTACTTATGCTTACTTGTTGTTTAGTTATTATTTGTTCATGATTTAGTATAAAACTGTCTCATTTCACTTAAAACTGCTTATCTGTTTTGCTTATTAAAAGTGCTTATCAGTTGTTGCAATTTGCTTAAAGAGCTTTAAGGTTGTTAGTTTATCATTTGTCTTTAAAATTCTTGGCTTATTTCAGTTTGAATTAATTTTAAAATGGATTATCAATACTTAAAGGGGTGTTTGGGTTAATAGCCAAAATGGGTCAATTTAGTTTTAAAACTACTTTGGGTCACTAAGCCAACTTTAACACTCTGTATTAAGTCATTTTAATCAGTTTTAAAAGTTTTCAAAAGGTTTAGTCAAGTTTTAAGGTTGTTTTATCATAGGTCAAAGTCTGCTAAGTCATAAACTTATCAAACTGCTTGTTAGTTTAAGTTTCTTTAAATTCTTCTTGACATGTTGTTTTTGTGCTTAAATTGAGTTCCATATGCATCATTTTAAATCTGTTTTGAGTCATTTGTTATTGGCATAGTCTCTAAACCATTTTAGTTCAAAGTCAGTCAAGCCTAGTTAAGTTTTAGGGTCTTCTTAAGTGCCTGAATATGTAGATCATTTGTAGTTAGAATCTAACTATTTTTTAGATTAATGGTTGTTAAAATAAGCTCATCAAAGTCTTTTCTCAGTCTATGTCAAGTTTTCACTTTGTCAAAACAGCTTTTAGAGTTTTAAACCTTAGGTTGTAAGTTGGTAATTTTACTCATGAAACTCAAAAGCAAGTAGGATAAACTGCCACTTTCATCTCATTTTCCTAACTTATTTTCTAAAAACCAATTTGATTTCTTTAGCTTATTTTTGTTATTTGAGTATAATACTTTATCTACTTTCAGTTCTTAGCTTATTCTAAATGCTTATTTGTTCTTAATTTTAGCTTAAAAGTAGTGGTTAGTCATTTCAAAACTGTTTTAGAATCTAGCTGTCTTAATGGTTTTAAGAGTTATTTAGCTTATTCTATTTGCTTGTCTCTTGTCATAAATGCTTATTAAGTCCAAGTTAAGGTCTGACTTTAGCTTATTTGTGTTCTTATATTTCTCATTGAGTCTAAATAAGCCCAACATTCTTAACCTATAAGCAAGCAGTCTTAACTTATCTGTCATTTAGAATCCAAATCCGTAGTTAAAGTAGCTTTTTCTTTAGCCTTTTTCATTGCTTATATGTGTTTCAAAATGTTTATTCTTTGCTGATTCTTAAAGCTTAAAGTATAAGCATGATTTGCATTAAGGTCATTAAGCCATAAGGATAGCTTAAGGCTTTTAAAAATTAGCTTAAAAGTAGTAAGTTAGCCTTTTTAAACTGTCTTATATATGCATTATGTCTTTAAGCTTTAAGCCCCTTTCAGCTTATGTTAATTGCTTATTCCTTGTCCTAAGTGCTTAATAGGTTTAGACGTTTATCTGTTTTAGCTTATTTGCCTTTACTTTGTGCTTATTAGTTCTAAAAAAGCAAAACAGTTAGCCTTTTGTCACTTAGTTTAAAAAGCCAATCTGTCACTTTTCTTTTAGCTTATTACTAGCTTATTTTTAAGTTTTGAAAAAAGATTCTTTTTTAAAGTTTGTCATTTTTACTTATTTTTAAAAATTTTAAAAAGAAAACCAAAAAAAATGATTCATGAAAAAAATAGGTCACAGGGATCGAACCTGTGACATTTCCTTTCATAGCCAACACCTCTACACACACACTCAATGTCATCTGCCCTTGGGACTTTTTCAATTATAACTTGCATCATTTAATACTTAAAGTCATTGTCCAGTTTGCTTATGCGTTCTTATTTGTTTGTTAACAGCCTATTCCTTAATCTATTTTTCTAGTTTTTTATTTTTCTTAGATTCTATATAGTTCAAAGTATTTTCCATAATTTTTTCAAATTTTTATAATTTAGTTTAGTATATTTAATTAATTTTCTAGATTAAATTAGTTTTTAATTCATAATAAATAAAATAAAAGTCAAAAAAATACAATTCTTTTTTTTTAAATTTTCTTTTATCATTTAGGGCCTTTAAAAATTAAATTTGCTTTTGTAGGGCTTAAATTTGATAATTTAGGTTTTTAAGTCGCGTTTTTACGTTCCCGTTAACGTTTTTACGTTCGATCTTTAATTGCTTTCATTTTTAGCTTGCTTTTATTTGTAGAATTAGAATCAAAAAATCATTGAATCATTCAAATACGTGATCACGAACTTAATCACGATTCTCAAATTCACGCCTCGTCGAGAAATGACCCGGGAAGGTTTTGGATTTTACATTGGGTAAAAGTAATTTTCCTTCTTTAAAACCTTATGGAAAACTTACTCTCCTTTTATTTGATATTTAGTTATATATATTACTTATATATTATATATACTAAAGAACCGAATCAGTTTTTGGCGCCGCTGCCGGGGAGGTTGTGAAACGATCATTGTGTACGTTTGAAGATTAGTGTTTGAAGACCCTTCCCCGTGAAGTTATCGCTTTCATTTGTGAATATTTTCAAGTAATCAAAAATACCAAAAAAAAATTCAAAAAACAACAAAATCAACCGTTGTGTCACTTGTGAATTCGGCTCACCTTTAGATTACAAACTATAAGAGAGGTATAAGGAGGGTCGATCCTACGAACTTCGACCCGAAAGGAGAAGGTTTTTAATAGCTTCGCGCTTACCCGCTCCTCCGCTTCTTTGTGCGTTTTCTAGAGAGCTACCGTACACTTGTTTGATTATCGGTTACAAAAATATTTTTCTCTTTTTTATTTTCTCTTATTTTGTTCTTAGTGTATGCAAACTCGCTCTTCGTCAAAATTCGTTGGTGAACCTTCTACGAATCCTACTTCTACGATTCCGAAACGTCGTAATCGTAGACGTTCTATACAAAGAGTCGAACCGTTTTCTCTTGTAGAGACTCCCGTAGTTACGATGGCCGATCAACGTACTATAGCGGAATTACTCCGTGCACCCACCGAGGGTTATGCGAAAGCAATCATAGTACCACCCATTCCCGCTGAGCATTTCGAGCTCAAGCATAGTCTAAACAATCTTGTAACTTCAAAACAATTATTTGGTTTTGAGAAAGAAGATCCTCGTGCTCATATTCGATATTTTAAC
Source organism: Tanacetum coccineum (assembly GCA_026074375.1). NCBI lineage: Eukaryota > Viridiplantae > Streptophyta > Magnoliopsida > Asterales > Asteraceae > Tanacetum > Tanacetum coccineum. Next base: position 11,499 of record BQNB010069782.1, read on the forward strand.
AAGATTACTTCTACGTTGAAGTACAAAGATGTGCCCGAGACATCGATTAAGCTTATGCTTTTTCCATTTTCTATCGATGGTCCAGCCCGGATTTGGCTCGACAAAGAACCTTCTCGTTCTATTCTCACTTGGGACGATCTTGTATCCAAGTTTATTAACCATTTATTTCCTCCCTCAAAAACAACAAATCTCCGGAATGAAATTTCAAATTTTCAACAAAAGTTTAAGGAAACATTTAGTGAGGCATGGGACTGTTTCAAGGATCTCCTTCGTGCATGCCCACATCACGGTTTTACCGAATTGCATCAACTTGATACCTTTTACAATGGTTTAAACCTATCCGATCAAGATTCTTTGAATTTTGCCGCCGGTGGCAATCTTTTGGAAAGAAGTGCACAAGATGTGTTGAAAATTATTAAAAACAAATCAAAAGTTCGTAATTCAAGAAACAAACCGATTGTTTCTCAAGTAAAAGCAAGTAATGTTGATTCTTCAGAGATAGCCAGTGCCGTAGCCAGTGCCGTGACTAGTGCCATGACCGCGATGTTTAAACAACATCAAGTAACCTCAGCTCCAGCTTTCGTAAAAGCTGTTGAGGAATCTTGTGTTACTTGTGGCGGTGCTCATTCTTACCGAGAGTGTCCTGTCACCGATGGCAACACTTTCTCAAGCTATCAAGACAATATTCAAGGATATGTTTTACCAGCCGCAGTGAACTACAATCAGGGAAATACCAGTTATCGACCCCATAGTATAGCTAATCAGTTTCGACCACCCGGTTTTGCTCAACCGAATGTGCAAAATCAAGGGTTTAACCAGAATCGAGGAAATAACTTCAATCAAGGAAATATCTTATCAAGCTCCGATTCAAACTCAAGTTACTACTTCGAGTGACTTGGAGAAATTTAAGAAAACGAATGAGGCTAGTATGCAAGCCATGAGAAATCATATCAGTAATTTAAAATCAGAATTAAGAAATATAATACGTTGACTAGACAAAACAATGCGTTCAAGAATGAGTTAAAGAATGAGTTAACGAATGATATTAAGAACATGATGAGTAGTTTTTTTCAAATGAATACCGCTTCTTCTTCGGGCTCGGGTTCACTTCCTAGCAACACCGTTGCTAACCCGAGAGGTGACTTGAAAGCAATCACCACCCGAAGCGGTATTTCTTATGATGGACCTCCAATTCCACCTCCTTTCTCTCCTCTTCCCAAGGTGGTGGAACGGGAACCCGAGGTGACAAAGGATACGGTGCAACCAAGTACCGAAAACATCCAACCTCTGGTAGTCCAAATTCAAGCTCCAATTGATGAGCCCGTTGTTGCTCCTAAGCCTAAACCGTCTATACCTTATCCTTCAAGAGCCAACAAACAAAAGCTCCGTGAAAAAGATGATAATCTAGCTTCGAAGTTTGTTGAAATCTTTCGGGAATTACATTTCGAGCTCAGTTTCGCGGATGCTCTTCTACATATGCCGAAATTTGCTTCAATGTTTAAAAGTCTCCTTAATAACAAAGAAAAATTGTTTGACTTAGCCAAAACACCGGTGAATGAGAATTGTTCGGCGGTTATCCTAAAAAAGTTGCCCGAAAAACTTGGAGACCCCGACAAGTTTCTTATTCCATGTGATTTTCCGGAGATAGTTGAATGCTTAGGCTTGGCCGATATTGGTGCAAGCATCAACTTGATGCCTCTTTCCATATGGAAGAAGCTCTCACTCCCCGAACTTACTCCTACTCAAATGATTCTTGAACTTGCAGACCGATCGACTACTAGTCCATCCGGTATTGCCGAAGATGTCTTTGTTAAAGTAGGAAAGTTCCATTTTCTGGCCGACTTCGTAGTCGTTGATTATGTTGTTGATCCTCGGGTTCCCTTAATTCTCGGGAGACCCTTTTTGAGGACGGCACGTGCTTTGATTGATGTTTATGGTGAAGAATTAACTCTCCGAGTTGATGATGAAGCCATAACCTTTAAAGTTGGTCAAACTTCGAGATACTCCTACAATGATGCTGAATCGGTTAATCGAATCGATGTCATCGACGTTTCATGTGAGGAGTATGCTCAAGAAGTTCTCGGATTTTTGGATAGTTCTACGAGTGGCAATCCTACTCCGTCTTTAGATCCTATCCTTTCTACTTCTTTCCCCTCTCTCACTCCTTTTGAGGGAGGTGACTTCATTTTGGAAGAAATCGAAGCTTGTCTTACAAATGATTCAATTCCACCAGGAATTGATGATGCCGACTTTGATCCGGAGGGAGACCTTCTTCTACTCGAGAAGTTATTAAATGATGATCCATCATCTCCTCTCCCTCCGAAAGAACTTCATTTTGAGGAAATTAAAACGATTAAATCTTCTATTGATGATCCTCCGGAGCTTGAGCTCAAGGATTTACCGTCTCATCTTGAATACGCGTTTTTAAAAGGAACCGATAAATTACCCGTCATAATTTCTAAGGAATTAAAAGATGAAGAAAAGGCCGCCCTTTTAAAGGTTCTTAAATCACACAAACAGGCCATCGCATGGAAAATCTCTGACATTAAGGTTATCGACCCTAGTTTTTGTACTCACAAGATCTTAATGATAGACGATTTCAAACCGGCGGTTCAACATCAAAGAAGGGTAAATCCGAAAATTCATGAGGTTATCAAGAAGGAAGTTATCAAACTCCTTGATGCCGGATTGATTTACCCTATCTCCGATAGTCCGTGGGTGAGTCCCGTTCATTGTGTGCCTAAAAAGGGTGGCATGACCGTAGTTGAAAATGAAGATAATGAATTGATACCTACTAGGTTAGTTACGGGATGGCGCGTTTGTATTGATTACCGAAAGCTTAATGATGCCACTCGTAAAGACCATTTCCTGTTGCCTTTCATGGACCAAATGCTGAACGTTTAGCAGGAAACGAATATTATTGTTTTCTAGATGGATTTTTCGAATATTTTCAAATTCTGATTGACCCGCAAGACCAAGAGAAGACCACCTTCACTTGCCCTTATGGGACGTTTGCCTACCGACGTATGCCTTTTGGTTTATGTAATGCTCCGGGCACGTTCCAAAGGTGCATGATGGCCATTTTCCACGACATGATCGAGGAAACAATGAAAGTCTTCATGGACGATTTCTCGGTCTTCAGGGATTCTTTCTTGTCATGTCTCTCCCATTTAGACAAAATGCTCAAACGGTGCGAAGACACTAATTTAGTTCTAAGTTGGGAGAAATGCCATTTTATGGTAAAAGAAGGCATTGTTCTAGGACATAAGATTTCAAAGTCCGGGATTGAGGTCGACAAAGCTAAAGTTGATGTTATAGCTAAACTCCCTCATCCGACTTCCGTCAAAGGCATTCGAAGTTTCTTAGCTCACGTCGGGTTCTATCGTCGATTTATTTAAGATTTTTCTAAAATCGCCCGGCCGATGACCCATCTTCTAGAAAAGGAAACCCCATTTATTTTCTCGAAAGAATGTAATGAAGCATTTAATATACTTAAGAAGAAGTTAATCGAAGCTCCAATTTTAGTTCCCCACGATTGGGACCTACCATTTGAAATTATGTGCGACGCTAGTGATTACGCGGTAGGTGCAGTCTTGGGGCAACGTAAGACCAAACATTTTTAGCCTATACACTATGCAAGTAAGACCATGACGGATGCTCAAGCACATTACACTACAACGGAAAAAGAATTATTAGCCGTCGTGTATACTTTCAATAAATTTTGGCCTTATTTAGTCTTTTCAAAGACCATAGTGTATACAGACCACTCGGCTTTAAAGTATCTTCTTGCTAAGCAAGATACTAAGCCAAGATTGTTCCGGTGGATTCTCCTACTCCAAGAATTTGATGTCATTATTCGTGATAAAAAAAAGAGCGGAGAATCTCGTGGCCGACCATTTGTCTATATTAGAAAATCCTCATCAAGGTGATCTTGAGAAAAAGGAAATCACCGAAACATTTCCTCTCGAGACCCTTGGAATGATATCTTTACGTGGTGATTCTAGTACCTCATGGTTTGCCGACATTGCAAATTACCATGCGGGGAATTTTGTTGTGAAAGGAATGTCGTCCCAATAAAAGAAAAAGTTCTTTAAAGATGTTAAGCATTATTTTTGGGATGACCCCTACTTGTTTAGGATTGGTGCGGATCTAGTGATTAGACGATGTGTTTACGGCCAAGAAGTTGTTGATATCCTCACGGCTTGCCATAATGGACCCACCGGGGGACATCATGGTGCTAACTACACCGCTAAAAAAGTATTTGATTCCGGTTTCTATTGGCTAACTATTTACCGAGATGCCCATGACTTGGTCACACGGTGTGATGCTTGTCAATGTCAAGGCAAAATCTCGTAAAAAGATGAAATGCCTCAAAATGCAATTCAAGTATGCGAGATCTTTGACGTATGGGGCATCGATTTCATGGGCCCGTTCTCGTCTTCTCGAGGGAACAAGTACATCCTCGTGGTCGTTGACTACTTGTCTAAATGGGTTGAAGCAAAAGCGCTCCCCACTAATGATGCCCGAGTCATTGTTAAATTCTTGAAATCTCTTTTTGCCCGATTTAGAACTCTTCGTGCTATAATTAGTGATCACGGTACCCATTTTTAGAATGACCAATTCGCGAAGGTTATGCTTAAGTATGGAGTTACCCACCGCCTTTCTATCGCGTATCATCCACAAACGAGTGGACAAGTGGAGGTTTCAAATCGTGGTATGAAACATATCTTAGAAAGGACCGTAGGTGAAAATCGTGCTTCATGGTCCGATAAGTTAGATGATGCTTTATGGGCCTTCCGTACCGCTTTCAAAACACCCATCGGGTGCACTCCTTATAAGCTCGTGTACGGAAAGGCTTGCCATCTTCCTATCGAACTTGAACACAAGGCCTATTGGGCCTTAAAGCATTGTAATTTTGACCTTAAGACCGCGGGTGATCACCGGAAAGTTCAAATGAATGAATTAAATGAACTCCGGGATCAAGCTTACGAGAACTCTTTAATCTACAAAGAGAAAACGAAGAAAATTCATGACTCCAAGATTAAGAACCGCGTTTTCAACGTTGGTGATCGGGTTCTTCTCTTCAATTCTCGATTAAAGATTTTCTCGGGCAAGCTCAAAACCCGTTGGACCGGACCGTTCACCGTTGCTCAAGTTTTCCCTTATGGAACCATCGAGTTATCTCAAACCGACGGACCAAATTTCAAGGTGAACGGTCATAGACTTAAACACTATTTTGGAGGGGACATACCACCGATGGTTGTCCCGGATCTCCAAACTTTCCCCATGGACCACTAAATTCGGGGTCGAGTCAGGCTCGTGACTCGGTTAACAAAAACAAGCGCTTCGTGGGTGGCAACCCATGCTTATCCTTAGTAGTAGTATATTAGTATAATATTTATTAATAAGTGTGATGTGAGGAGGCTCGCCTCTTCCTTTCTCGTGTTTCGTGTTTTGTGTTTTATGTCCAGGATTGCCCGGATTTTGAAGACTCTCGTGCTCGTGGTTTTGTCCATCGTTCACTCGATCTTCAATCCTTTGCATGCTTATATATGGGAATCCGATATCCTAGATCTTATTGATTAACGTTTATCTATTAGCATAATTAATAAACGACTTTAGATTTGCGTAGAGACCCCTTAATATTTGGATTATGCCTTGAAATTAGTATGGGGGTGACAGTCTCACATTGAGGACAATGTGTAGTTCTAGTATGGGGGGGGGATCTTTCGATTTCGATTTTGATCTTACTTGCATGTTTCCTCGTCTTCAGTAAACCCTGTTTTGCAACCAAAAATAGCAAAAATATGCCATAATTTAAAAAAAAATCAAATATGAAATAACGTGTTTAGACACATAGTATTTTGTCCTTTATAAGCAATAATTGGACTGAATCGAGCTATGTTGCGCTACTAGCTTGCCCCTTAACTTATTAAATTTAGCTTTTTTTGCTAGTCTTTTATACACAGATGCTTTATAACGGAATTCTAGCTTGAAAAGAGCCAAGAGTTTGCAGTTTCCATGATAGACTTTAATATGCTAAGGTTTTTTTATATTAGACTAAGAGATTCGAGGTCTTTTTAATTAAAGATTTTTAAATTTGCAGGATAAGAATGAGAAAATGATGAGTTTTATATAAAGTTAGATGCTAAAATATAGTAGTTGGAAATCTTTAAGGGCTCATAGAGGTTTAATTGGTGGTTTTTTGCTCCCAATTAGCTTTATAAATGTTATATAATTGTTAATAAAATATAAGTTAACTGTAGGTTTTTGCAAATCTTAGTTTAGATCACTTTGTAGAGATTCCTTCTGGTGAAAGTAAGGTACACATCGACATTTTATCAGGGTTGTGGGGAATTAGGCTACCGATTTCTGACGGCTCGCTACCGTTGTCTAGGTAGTTAAAAAGAACACAGGATTGTAAAGTTGGCTTTTATTTAATAAGTTATGTAATAAAACTAATGCCGAAATAAGACACTACTCTTGCGGCTCACACCGATGTGTTGCTCATTTAAAGGGGGAGGTAATTATAAAGAAAAACTGTGGGCTTGAGTGAAAGTTTTACTCCCTCTTGCCGGCTCACAACCGATGTGGCAGTCTTCTAAATAAGGCACATAGTAATAATCCGATATTGATAAAAGTTTGCTGCATCTTACCAGCTCACAACCGATGTTGCAGCCTTCAAAAAGGTCGAGGATCACCGAGGTTCGAAAAATAGACTCCTGTACATGGTCGGCTCGCTTTCCGTTGTGGTAGTGTTATAATAGGACGAGGGGTTTACATTATTTTACAATTTAATAATAATAATAATAAAGCCAAATTTCGACTCCGGGGTTATCTAAAAAGGATAACCCCTAAATCGTGCGAAATTAGAACCTTAATGTGGACCTTATTCTCACCATATCGTCTCTTTAGGAAAGGATTTCAAAATAATTATGGTCTAAACCGGGTTTATTTATATGAATAAGACTTTAATTTTTAGAGGATTTAGAAAATAAGAGAGCGGAAAGTGGCAATGCTTTCACAATTAGCATTTATGTGTAGTATTAGCATCTTAACTTGTATTTAACAATGATTTCGTTTTTAAGCTTGGTTTGAGGCGGGTGAAAAATCGAGGACGATGAATTTATCCTTTTAGTGTTTCTTGTTCCGTGATAGTTATGATATGTATGAATGTTAATAAATGCATAAAAATGGGAAAACGGGAGGCTTTTCAAAACTAGTAATTTTTTAATCTCCTTAGATGAACACTTAGCTACTTTTCGAGGCAATTAGTCTAAGGGGGTTGAAATTCTTGGTTTTCTAAGTTTGTATTTATGACATTGCGTGAGGACACGACAATGCTTTGTATGGGGCGATTTGGGTATGTGGATTATATACACATACCTTTTTCTAATAAACGAGCTAAAAAACAATAATGTCCAATAAACTTACAGGAAAATTATTATTTTATTCGTTTGTATTGTTTAATTGTATGTCTTGGCAAGTAAGGAATATTGCACAAAGGACAAAAACGAAGCCAAAAGGACAAAACGTGCACGGGAAATGGAAAGAGTATGAGAAAGAACATCGAAAGTCGAATGCGATTTAATCTTAAGCTTACCAATTCTAATCTGTTTATTCTTTTAACCTTAAAATACCCAAAAACTATTACAAAGTTAGTCCTTGGGGACTAACACCATCAGTCCAAACCAAATTGCACCATTAGTCCTTTCCATTACACCATTAGTCCTTAACCTTAACTCCCGTTAATCCATTAAACTTATAATCTTTATCCTAGCCTAAAATATTAAACCAAGCCCAAGTCAACCCCCCTTTTTACCCAGTCAATGGTCAAGACTTATACACTCGAGTCAAAATTACTATTCATGTTTCTCCTTTCCCTCCCTCGTTTCACCTTTTACACATGGCAATTCACACAGGGTAAAACAATCATTCACCTACACTCGCCCCGTCCTTCTAGAAGCTCACATGACGCAAACAATGATGCAATGGAATGATAGCTTGGCGATCCCAAGCATATTGATTGGTTAAGAGACGTGGCAGCAAATCAAGGGCCAAGATTATGTTGCTTAGAGAATAATCAAGATTTTTAAATAGACCTCCTCAACACACAAGAGGGTCTAGTTTTTAGCTTATTTTTTACTGTTAGTAGCTTATTTAGTAACGTTTAGCTTATTTTTTTATGTAATTTACTTTTCATCAGATTGTACTCTCTTTAAATATTAATAAAATTCAGTTTTCATTTAAATTGTGTTCTTAAATACTGTTTTTACTTTTATGAAATTATGATTTGAATATGTTTAAATAATAGCTAATAAGTTGAATAAGCTCTTTATGTACTTCATAAGCTAGCTTGTACTCAGTTAAGCCCTTAAAGCTTAACTGAATTGTTACTTCACCTTAAATCTCCTAAAATATTTAATTAGTTATGTGATGATATGAAATTATGATACGGGCTTAATGGACATACCAACTTAGCTTTGATAAGTTGGAGTTTTGTAGATAAGCTCTGTGCCATATAATCCCTGTTTTGAGCAAGGGAAATTGTGGAGTTCTACTTCTATACCTTTCATATTTAGCTTTAATTTATGCATTAGATTATTTATGCTTATTGTACTTATTATTGTATTATTATTGTTTTTACAATAGAATTAATTATGCTTAAAATTGTTTGCTAATAGTTTAGATTCAATTAGTTTGAGTTTTAGCTTAAAACTGTAAAAAAACCAAAAAAAATTATGCTTATTGTCTTAGTTTATCAGATAATGCTTATTAGTCTTTTCTTTGTGCTTATTAATGCTAAATACACTTAGTTTATAATCTAATTTTGTAAATTTAAGGTTAAATCAGTTTTATATAAGCTTAAAATGGTTTTTTTTATCTTTTTAAGGGGTGTTTGACACTAGCAGTACTAACTTGAGTTTAGTTTGCTCTTGACCACTTAGTCAAATTTAATAAGCTCAAATTAAGTTTAAAATTTAGTTTATTCAAGTTTTTAAGGTTTAAAATTCAATTTTAAGGTTCAAAGTAACCATGGTTTGAATCTGAGTTTTTCTAGGTTGATAACAAAGCATATCTGATTTAATCTTGAGTAGTGGTCATCCTGCATTGTTTTCATGATTGTTTGAGTCTCAAATGCAGTAGGAGTGTGTTGGTTTAGTCTGTGCTTGTTTTGGTTTAAACTGTCAACAATTGCATTTGATTCAAATTCAAAGCTTAAAAAGTCATTTTCAAGTTCAAATTTAGATAAGTAAATGTTTGTTTTAGGATCTGATTTTGATAGATTAAGCTCATTAGACATCAAGCTTGGTTTGTTTTAGGTTTTTAAGTTTTCAAATCATCTTTTAGTAGCTTAATTATAGGGCTACACTTTGCATTTCTTAAACTTCAAAAATCTAAAAAAATTTGTTTAGTTAAACTGTTGGTTTTTAAGTCTTCTTTTTCTAGCTCATTTCTAATCTAATTTTCTTAAATCTTGTTTCTATGTGTTATTTGGAAGCTAAACTCAATCTGTTTTTGGTCTACACCTTATTACAAGTGCTTATTTGTTCTTAATTGAAGCTCATAAGTTGGCCATTTTCCTTTGAATTTGTCCTATTATAGTCAACATATCATTTAGCTTTTGAGAGCTTTTTAGCCAGCTTTGTTAGCTTATTTCTGTCATCATTTTGCTTATTAGGTCTTAGTAGTTGTTAGAGTTCCGCTTATTAGCTTTTATTTGCTTATTTGAGTCTTAAAATGTTCACAGTCTAGCTTTTAAGTGTCATAGTTAAAATTAGCTAGTCTGTCATCTTTAATAGCTTTTTCTGGCTTATCTAATAAGTTTTAGTTATAAGTCTCTTTTTTAAAAGTTACTTATTGTCACCTGGTCTTTAAGTTTTGCAAAAAGTTTTCAAAAATAAAAAAAATATAAAAAGGATAGGTCCAGGACTCGAACCTGCGACCTACCCTTCATACACACACTCACTTACCATTGCGCCCTTGGGTCTTTTTCATAAGACCCTTGGGCCACTAGGTTTATATAATGTGTTTTCTAGTTTAGCTTATAAATTGTATTTGCTTATTTTAATAGCTTATCCAAAGGGCTTATTTCCTGTTTGTATTTTTCTAAGCTTCTAAATAGTTAAAAGTACTTTCAGTAATTTTTCCAGAATTTTTATAATTAGTTTAATATTTTTAATCATTTTTTCTAGATTTAAATAGTTTTTAATTCATAATAAATAAAATAAAAATCAAAAAAATATAATTCTTTTTTCTAAAATTATTTTTAATCATTTAGGACTTTTAAAAATTAAATTTACATTCGTAGGGCTTAAATTTGATTTACTTGCTTATTTAGTCGCGTTTTAGGATTCCCGTTATCGTTTTTTAGGTTTAAGTCGTAATTGCCTTATTTGTTTGCTTGCCTTTACTTGTTTTTGCATTATATTTGTAGAAATAGAAAACCAAATCAAAATCTGAAACTATTCAATTCACGCGATCACAAACTTAACCGATTCTCAATTCGCACTTCGTCGAGGAAACGACCCGGAAGGTTTTGAACTTTACTTTGGTTAAAATTAATCTTCTTAAATCCTTACGGAATACTACTATTATTGATATTATCCTTATATACGTATCGGGACAAATCAATGGTCCTTTATTTTCCAAACCATAGTGGTAAGCCGATGTTTAGTTTTTTGTACTTGTGGCACAATGGGTGGGTTGTGTTTTCTTGGGTAACTGGTCGAGATGTGTTTGGGTTGAAACAGGTGTGTTTGTGTCGGTTTGGTTACTTTCTTATTTGTTTACATCTTTCTGAAAACAAATTAAACAAAAAAGGCTTTGGACTTAAGTCTTTTCCTACTTGACCGGTTAAAGATAAAACCTAACCTAAGTCGACTTGTTTGTGAATTCTTGACGTTGACCTCAAAAGTAAAAATATGTAAAACTTTAGCTGATAATCAGTTTTGTACCAACTGATAAAAAAGGATAATCTGAGGGTAGAACAAAAAGTTGCTTATTTGGTAATCTGATTATTAAAGCTTCTTAGAGCAAAACAAGTTCAATTACTATATTCTAACACTTGTCTTCTAAAAGTAGTTGTATGATATTAAGAGGTAGAGTTTTTGTGTATACAAGAGAGAACACGGTTAGCATGTTAGGGAGTTTCGTCTACTCTTGTGGTTGTTTATTGTTTTGATCATCAATTTAAGCTACACAGCAAGTTTGACTTCGATACTCACGGTCCAACAGTTGACTTCAGAAATTGAGGGTATAGATGGATTGAAGCATGGATTGAAGCTACACAAATGGTTGGCATCAAGTTTATGTTCATCACTAGTTGCAAATAATGCTCGTCATCATTATGTTCAGTTGGAATAGTTATATGTGTCTTCTTTACTTGTAATTGTAAAGTCCCTTATGGGGCGTTTCATTCGTGGAAAAATGATGAATTGGAATGAAAGTCTAAGGCTATAAGTGGGGCGTTTGGTTTTGGCTGGTCATTTGATCAACTGATCATGTGATTTAGTTAACCATTTTGTCATTATTTCAAAATAGTCAAAAGTCAAAAGTGTGAATTTGGTGATAAATGTAATAGTCAACATTCAACATTCAAGGTCAAGTCAACATTCAACATTCAAAGTCAAGCCAACATTCAACATTCAAAGTCAAGTCAACATTCAACATTCAAAGTCAAGACGTTTATATCTGTATAACTATTAGTTATTAATTTGTATTAGGCCTATTAGTATGGATGCCATGTAATTAGGCCTAAGCCCATGGTCATTATTCTAGAATGATCTCTTGTATCTTATATATAGGATATTTGTTATCATTAATAATCAAGGAAATCAATGAAATCCCCTTCACAATACTTTTTCAAAAAGAACCTGACTACTCTCGTTTACGCATCTTTGGATGCCTTTGTCGACCCACCTTTACTCACCTCACAAACTTGCACCACGTGCTACCCCATGTATTTTCTTAGGTTTTCCTTCCTACCACCGTTGTTTCTGTTGTCTAGACCTTGAAATCAACAAAATTATTCTCTCTCAACATGTCACCTTTGATGAAACCCAATTCCCATAACAGTCCATAACACCCTCCTCCCCAGCATTATATACGTTTCTAGACCCTACAACATACCCTATCCTTCACCGCGTTATATCTGATCCCGTTAGCAACCCCCTCCACATCCCCACGAGACCCCACACCAATCCCCTACTGCAAACACCCAATCAGGCCAGCTTGATCAGCCTAATACCCAAACCACTACCTTACCCAATGCAACCCAAAACCAAACCAACACCACCACTCAATCGGCCCAAAATAAACAGCCCGTTATCCAAACCCATAACCCGCCTTCTACATCCTACCATTCCAGTCTAATAACGCAAGCCCATCAGGCCAACCCTCACACCCCCGTTAACGAATCCCCTCGAACTTACTGCATGGTCACTAGGTCTCAATCGGGCATTGTCAAACCTGTTGATCGTTTATCTCTTTATACTTTGTTAATTTCTCATATCCCTAAATCTTCGTTTCTTGCTTTAAAAGACCCTCATTGGTGTAATGCTATGTATGATGAGTATAATGTGTTAGTTAGAAATGGTACTTGGATTCTTATGTCAAGGCCCTCTGATGTTAACCTGGTTCACTCTATGTGGTTATTTAAGCATAAGTTTCATGCTGACGGGACTTTGAGCCACAATAAGGCTTGTTTGGTTGCTAACGGTGTTGACTTTGATGAGACATTTAGTCCGGTTATTAAATCGGCCACCATTCACACGGTCGTTAGCCTTGTTGTGTCTCGTCAGTGGCCTATTCACCAACTTGATGTTAAGAATGTTTTTTTTAACGATGATTTATTTGAGACTATATACATGCGTCAGCCCCCTGGGTTTTTTGACTCTTGGTACCCTCATGATGATTGTCTTATGCAGAGATCATTGTATGGACTGAAACCAAGCACCTCGTGCTTGGTTTTAGCTGTTTGCAGGTTATGCGGCTAGATTTTATCACAGTCGTTGTGATTCTTCGTTGTTTATTTATCGACAGGGATCTAGGGTTGCTTATTTACTTATATATGTGGATGACATTATTCTTACAACTTCTTCTACTGCTCTACTTTAGCAGGTTATTGGTTCCTTACACAGTGAGTTTGACATGACTGATCTCGAGGCACTTAATTATTTTCTTGGTATCTCTACTGTTTGTCATTCTACAGGATTGTTCTTGTCTCAACGGAAGTATGCTCTTTAGCTCCTTGAGCATGCTCACATTGTTAATTGTAACCCTTTTCAGACTGTAGTTGATATGGAGTCTAAACTGGGTCTGGAAGGTGTTCCTATTCAGGACAATTTGTCTTTATATGCACGATTTGCTAGAGTCACATTTTGTCGCTCTCAAACGTATCTTGCGATACGTTCTGAGGACTTTAGATTTTGGTCCACACTTATATGCATCCGCCACTACTTCTCTGGTTGGTTATACTGATGCTGATTGGGTGGGTTGCCCATCTACCCGCAGGTCTACTTCAGGTTATCGTGTATTTTTAGGTGAGAATTTATTATCTTAGTCCGCTAAACGTCAACACACCCTCTCCCGCTCCAGTACTAAAGCTAAATACCGGGGTGTTGCTAACGTGTTTGGATTCTCTCTTTCTCTTAAGTGTATAATGAATTATAACAATATGGAAGACAGGGAAATAACACTCATTATATGTCATAGCATATAAATTATCATATGTTTGATAAAGGATCAAACCTCTACCGAATTGGCGTAAGCCCCTAGGAATCACTACAAAAGAGGTCTTTAAAGGGTTGTGATGTTTAGATGTAGGGTAAAGGAAAACACGGTTAGGGGATATTTGGGTTAAGTGGTGGCAAGTCAATCATTCACAAGAATACATGTATAAGGCGTTGCTAAGCCAAGACTCGACCACATTAGGACATACATATACAAAATATACATCGAACTCTTTCTTTTTCTTTTCTTAACATTATCCTGAACATAAACATAAACATAAGCAAAATAGCAGCCCGTACATTTTTTCACTTTTTTTCTATTTTTTTTCTTTTTCTCTCTTTTTTTTCTTTCTATTTTTTTCATACACCTTTACCCTGCCATTTGCTTGAACATAAATAAACATATACATGAGTTGGTGTTTATAATTGCACCCCTACACTTGAGTTTTTAATACTCAATACATAAACTAACTAATGACCCGAATTAGAAGGATTAACAAACATGGAGTACAATAAGCTCGTATGGGGGTAATAAATTGACTTCTTCCCCATTTCTCCATAATAAATAATACCATGAATCCTAATTGTCCCAAAACTGTATACACTAATAAAAGACTCGACTTAGCAACTATGTACTCATACAAATAATTAATTGGGGTTTACAAATGTGATAACAATAACATACTAAAAATGAGTACATATAAGGAAGGCTAAGGCGATTTGGGTGTAACATTTTGGTGGGGTGTAAACAATGCTCTTCATTAATAATCCGGAATCTATCAGAAAATTATGTGAACCGTGAAAAGGATAGGCTCGGAGGGGTGTACCATGGGTATCTTGCACTAAAAATAAGTGTGATACAAGGGTGTGGGGATAGTTATGTGATCGGGGTGACCATCATAACTATACATAATACAGGCTAAAAACATAGGTTTTTCCTAATGCCTTTTATCATTTAGCAAATCCTAATCACACGAGTGTAATTTCACTAGCGGTCTCAGGATGCATCACTAAAACAAGTTATATAAATTAATATACTACCGGTACACTCTCATATAATTTTAACCGATACCAATGCTCTATAAAAAGCGACAAAACCACACATGCTCGATCAGATCCATGAATGAGACACATGCGATTGCTCATTCCTTAACTCGAGCAAGCTAAAAGGTTTAAATTATCTAAGCACCAAAGATGGGTGCTTAATTCCTAAAGATTTAAAGGCGAACCTCATATTTTTTTGGTGGAATTTTTTTGAGTGGTAGGGTTTTTGTGCTAGTCATATAACTCCTATCCAATGAGACGCTATTAATACTCAGTTTTCATCCGTATGTGCCATAAAAAAATTTAAATTTGGGTCAAAATTACCGTCTTCGCTATGTTTCAGTATATTACTCATCTTTTTAAGGACAAAGCAAATGCAATTGAAGGAATAGTTTCTAAGGCTTTATTTCCTCCCCTACACTTATTTTGAACATTGTCCCCAATGTTCTACACGTTCCCGAAAAACAAATAAAGAGAAAATAAGAAAAGCGAAAGAAACTAGTACTCCCCTGGTTTTGCTCAATATTGGAGAAGAAACAAGATAGACCAGCTAAATCATCATCCAAGAATCGTCCACCTGAAAATCCTAAGAACTTCCGGGCTTCTCCTTATCAAATATAACATGCAAATCAAAGACAAGAAACAACTATACCACGCATAAAGTCGAATCAAGATAGATCATAACAAGATATAATTCTAGACTTAGAAACAAACTAAAATAAATGTTGTGAATCTTTTAAGCTCATCTAGGATCAGTTTTATAAATAATATTGAATCACACAGCGGAATAATAAGAAAATAATATTATCAAACAAGGTTTTATTATTGAACATTCCACCTTTAACCCAAACACTATAATTTAGGATTACTAACTAATAAACTAACTATTTTGTAGGACGTGTAAACCCACTCAAACAACACATTTTTTATCTATGATGCACACATTACATAACAAACCAATCATGCAACAATTTATAATAAAAAACTAGTCATGTAAACAACCTAAAAATTAAAATCACAAGACAAATAAAGCAAGAAAATTAAAGTGTTTGGGTTGCCTCTTGAGAAGCGCTTATTTTTGTTTGAGTCATGAGCCTGACTCTATGCTTATTTGACGCGTAGAAAGGTTGTTTCCCCTACACTTAGCATTAAGTGCAGGTGACAGTAGCGATATACACAATTTCGATGGAAGTATACCACGTGAGGTGAAGGTGGTGTATGAATGGTCAAGGGTTCAACTACCTTCATCCTAAAACTACTCGGACTATATGGGTTGATGGGTGGGTCGGTTCTTCTTTTGTCTCCTAGATTTACATCTAAGGGTGAGAAATCGGGTAAAGTTGAGGCTCTGGTTCATCAACACTAGGAATTTCCCTAGAACTGTCATGACTATAAGTATTCAAGCCTAAATCTTCTAGTTTCGTGTGGTCCAAAGGTTCTACCTCCATCAGGATTCCTATAGTCTCTTCTACTTCTTTTGGGTGAGTCACGGGTGTTGTGTATACCTCAAATGATGGGAGGACTTATGGGGTACTTTGTGGGCTTGGATTATCCACCTTATCCTCCATCATATCTAGATCACATATAGGCTCATCATATGCATCTAACCATGACATGCACTTAGGTATCTTAACTCTAAGCACCTCATTCCCAACTAATTGAGCCTTCAAATTTGTTATTGTTTCGTGAGAAATAGTGCTAGTTGGGTTTTTCCAGTGTTTATCGCATTGGGCACAATCCTTAATGGTTTCTCATGCTTCTTCAATACTTAATCCCATAAGGTTCCCACATGTTGCATAGTTAAGGTCCCTTTGGGTATAGCTATTAATATGATCAAAAAAGATTTGAATTTGGGACCATAAGCTAAGGCCATGATGCGGGAATTTTTCGGATTAACTATTTGTAATGAGTCCATGCATCGTAGAGAGATTCATCTTGATGTTGTTGGAACATCAAGGTATATCTTTGGAACGGAAAGGTTCGTTTTCTATTCATCATGATGGTAAATGGAAGAGTTACAAACAAAAGGCACAAATACAAGATAGACTACAATAAAGCTAATTGACAAGAAATTAAAATATCACTTGATAGGAATCTTGTGAGTAGACTTGAGCTAAATAGAATTCGAAACCTAGACTATTCCCCGGCAGCAGCGCCAAAAACTTGATGTGCGTGAATTGCAAATGGCGGTTTTACAATCCCCTAGGCAGTGTACCTAATCGTTGTAGTGTGGTATAGGCAAGACCTCGTTCTCTAGGGGAATAGTTTGCATAGGTTCAAATCGAATGTCACTAAGGTCTAAGGGTTGAGAGAAGAATATTGTTGTGTTTTTATATTTTTTAGTAAGCAAGTAAAAATCTCAGGTTTAGAAGGGGTTTTGATTTAGCTAATGACTACTCTAATTGCAAGAAATAAAATAAACTAGAAAACAATTAAACAACGAATCATATTTACCTAGGATGCACTACTCCTTGCTAGCTATCCAACTATACCTATCGCATTGTCACCCTCGTTAGTGCAATGTGTAAGTATTTCCTAATTCATAAGTGAATTACACGAACCCTCTTTCTATGCAATATTCCGTTAGGAAAACGCACAAGTAAAGTAGTATAAAGACTATTACAAGGCTCCTAAAAGTATATTACACGCATTCAAGCACTTAAAAGGTGATCAACCTTATTAGGTCAAGGTAGTATGAAGACTATTGCGAAGGTATCCTTTCTACACAATTATGTTTCCCTATACGTCTTCGCAATTAATTAAAGAAGATAGTTTTCTAAAGCCTAACGTGAACACCACCAACAAGAAGCAATAGGAAACAAGAATTATAAACTATAATCAATTAGACTCATTGAGTCTGTCATGCGTTAATTGGTGAATAGGGAGGATCGACAATCATCAATAAGAAAACAACAAGATCTAATCAACTAATAACAAGTTTCATGCATTCCCAAATAAATACTAGATGAATTAGTCAAGCATACTTAACCAATAGAAAATATAATCAATAAAAGAAATTAAAGACATGAATTAAGATATAAACGATAATCAAACCATTACAAGGTGTTTATAGATTGAATTAGACCTTCTAAGTTGCTGGAAAACACCTACCCAAACCTTAGAATCAGACTTAGGGTAGGGGGCTTGATAAAAACAAAGTTATATTTATAGGGAAAAACTAGGTCGGTTCATTTTGATGGCATTAAGATTTCTTTTGACGTTGTCGCCATGGCCTGATCAGCAAGTCGTAGATTTTCTCGCTGCGATCGCGTGGCCAGTTGAATCGTCATAATCCAAGTTCGTATGAAGGTGTTATGATCAAAACAATATCTGATACTTCACGCGCAAGTTGAATGGCCATCTTTATCTTGTGACGCCATCACAACAAACCGTGACGCCGGCAGCCCATAGAATCTTCCATGTGCTTCTCAGTGTCAGCTACTCTAACGCCATCGACAAAGATTTTGATGCCGTCTCTTGATAACTTTGACGCCGTCACAAGGATTTGTAACACCGTCTCCACGCGCTGTATGCCATTATAAAGTTGTAATCTTGTCCGTTTCATCCAAAATTGAGTCCAAGTCACGTGTATTTTCTTCAAATGCCATCCAAGTGCTAAAAATACAAAAAGAAGCGATTAAGCACGTATTTTGGGCATATTTGCATGATTTGGAGGGTTAAATGACCCCGAAAAAGTGTATAAATTGACACCTTATCAAATACCCCTACACTTGGGATTTGCTTGTCCTCAAGCAAATGAGCTTTTCTACATAGTCAATAGCAATATCTGGGTCATTTAATTTAATCAATAAAGATAATTTATGGCACAACCAATTAGACCTCGTAACTAAAAGCACGTAAATTATATACTAGCACCTCACATAAGTGTTTGGATTCTCTCTTTCTCTCGGGTGTATAATGTACTATAACAATATGGGAAATGGGAAAATAACACTCATTACCTGTCATAGCATATAAATTACCATAAGCTTGATAAAGGATCAAACCTTTACCGCATTGTCGTAAGCACCTAGGAATTACTATCAAAGAGGTCTTTAAAGGGTTGTGATGTTTAGGTGTAAGGTAAAGGAAAACACAGTTGGGGGATATTTAGGGAATTTAAGCGGTGGCAAGTCAATCATTCACAAGAATACATGTATAAGGCGTTGCTAAGCCAAGACTCGACCATACTAGGACAAAGATTACAAACTCTACATCAAACTCTTTCTTTTTCTTTTCTTGACATTATCTTGAACATAAACATAAACATAAGCAAAATGGCAGCCCGTACATTTTTTTCACTTTTTTCTATATTTTTTATTTTTTTCTTTATTGTTACAAATAAGAAAAAGTCTCGGTCACTTCTAATATATCGTTAAGTAGCTCGTAGTTAATATTTGGAACTTAGCTAAGCTAATCGGGCCAATCCCATGGGAAACCAAGCCCATGGCCGGCCATGTAAGGATATAAATACCCTTTCCATGCCATGGAAAGGGTTGTTGGTTCATTTTCATAATACATATTCCTTTCTCTCTCTAAAGTGTCCAACCACTCTTTCTCTCTCTAGATATCTTTAGTTCTCTTCATAGATTGTTGTGTGATTGATATTCTACAATTGGTATCAGTCTCCATGGCAGGGTTACTGTTCAACAAGTTTAAGAGAGTCTGGGTCAGAGTTTTGCTGGTATGGGAACTAAGGGAAATGATACAAGTTTAGAGGGGAAACAATGGAGCTGGTCAAGCAAAGATAGTTAAGTGTTATAACTGCCAATGTGAAGGGCATATGGCAAGGCAGTGTACTAAGCCAAAAAGGGCAAGGAATTCTGCATGGTTCAAGGAAAAGATATTGCTAGTGCAAGCACAAGAATTTGGTCAAGTTTTGGATGAGGAATAGTTGGCATTTCTAGCATATCCAGGAATTCCAGATGGTTAAGCTATTCAGACAACAATTCCACAGAATGCTGCTTTCTAGACTGATGATCTAGATGCTTATGATTCCGACTATGATGATATCTCTTCCGCAAAAGCGGTTCTCATGGCTAATCTTTCTAGTTATGATTCAGACGTCCTCTCCGATGTACCACAAGATGACTCTTATCAAAATGATGATATGATTATTCAAAGTGTGCAAGAGACACATAATTTTGAACAATCCCTTATTGATTATGTCCTAGATAACGAAATAACAAGGGATAGTAATATCATTTCTTATGAACAATATCTGCAACAAACGCAAAATGCGATTGTTCAAGATACTAACTCTTCTACACAACAAGATTCTATGATAATATCTATTTTTGAACAGATGTCTGAACAAATGTCTAATCAAGTAACTCATTAGGATAAGGTTAATCAGGAAACCAAAAATGTTAATGAATCCTTAACCGCTGAGATTGAAAGATATAAGGAACGAGTTAAAGCTTTTGAACAAAGACTTAATGTTGATTTAAGCAGTCGTGAAAAGTTGATTGATTCACAAATGGATGACATGATTCGAAAAATATGAATGCACTTAAGCAAAAAATTGACTCACTTAAACAGACTCTTTCTAAACAAGTCAAGGAAAAAGAATCATTATTGCAAACATTTATTGTTTTCAAAAAGGAATCCAAAGAAAAAGAAAATAAATACATGGACAAGGAAATTGATTTAGAAAAGAAAATAAAGGAACTGGATAATATCGTCTATAAAGTGGTTCAATCTGCGCAAACAATGCACATGCTAAAGAAACCATAAGTTTTTTATGATGATACTCACAAACAAGCTCTTGGTTATCAAAATCCATTTTATCTTAAGAAAGCTCAGCGGATTAAGCCAACGTTGTATGATGGAATTGTGATATCTAAGAAGCATGATGTGATTTCTGTGGTTGATGAAGAAGATACTTTGATTTTAGAGGAAGAGAGTCGATTAAAAATGCTTGCAAAGCAAAATGATCCAATTTCAAAAGAAAAGAAAATTAATATCTCTCCAATTAATTATTCCGAGTTGAAAAAATTGTCTGAAGATTTTAGACAACGTTTTGTACCACAAATGCAAATGTCTGCAGAACAAGCTTTCTGGTTACCACTTTCAAACCCTAAGTCTAAACAACTTAATGTTACACAAACACCAGTTGAAATAGAGGTTCCTAAAGAACTTCCAAAGGTAAGTTTGGTAAATACAAGTTTTCAAAAGCTATAAAATCACCTTGCCAGATTTGACAAGGTGGTGAAATTCAGAACCACACCTGATGCAATAACTAAGGGTTCATGGGGTTTTGAGCATACCAAACACGTTTTGAAAGAAGAAGTCATTCCATTTATAAATTCTTTACGAGCATCATTTAAAGATTTTGAAAATGGTCTTCACAGTCAACTTAATGAAGTGAAAATGGTGTTTAACCAAATGGAAGCTGCTGTTGATCAGTGTTCTGTATACAAGAAATATTTTGATATATAAAAGAAAGAACTTTCTATTGATAATGATCGACTCTTGGACCATATTATCTATCAAGATGTGATGAATATTGTAATGCATGCTGCTTCTGTACATGTCAATATGTTACCTGCAAATAATAAATCTCTTGTGAATGATAATCTTGAAATTGAGTGATTAGAGCAGGAAAATGATTACTTATTTGAACTTCTCTTATCTCAAGATATTGTTCACATCTGTGTCAATTCACTTGCTACCCTCACTAATTAAATGGAGCAGGATTATATTGCTGAATACAGTGAGAATCTAATGCTTAAGGTTGAGCTTGCCAGAAAGGAACTCATGGTTGAAAAAAAAAATTATGAAGTTGTACTCAGATGTTCACGTCTTGTAAATCGTGGTGCTAATATTGAAATTAATTTACAACATCAAAAAGAAAGTTTTCTGAATAACAGATTGTTAGCCTCAATTTATTGAGTCGAACAAGGAAGCTCGGTCACTCTACGATGGAGCTTCGGTCTTTAATTAGTTAATGTTGTAATAAAATATTATCGGGAATCGGGCTCGATAAATAATCTAATATTGTATATGTTTCGGGTTTAATCCCAAACAAAACCCGAGCCCGGGTCCTAGTTAAATATCCCGCGCATCACATTAAATGTGTAGGGGTATA
>BQNB010069783.1:0-33365 GCA_026074375.1 Tanacetum coccineum
GCTTGCGTGGGTTAAAGTGCCTTGAATTGATTGTAGTCACCAACCAAACCGTGTCAGTCTCTCAGGCTGAAAACCCCCCTTTTCTCATTAGAATTAGGATTAAGACTGACATAGGTTTAGAATAGGATCGAATTAACATAGATTAGATAACCAAGATATTAATTAAATTGATAGATTTGACCTCGCTTCAAGTGTTCGACACCCTACTTACCACGAAACTAATACCGATCGGGTACACTTCCCGTTAAAGTGTTGTTTTTGGTTTAGTCAGCAAAATATAAATTTAAAATTTGAATCAATAAAATATACACCACACAACGACACAATGAAGTTTTTGGTGCCGTTGCTGAGGAGTGAAAATTAATTTTGATTTTTATTTGATATTTTGGTTTTTAACATTAGATTAGATCTAACCCTTAGGATTAGTGTAATTTAGATTAGTGTATATTCTTATATATTATGTAAATTTTGTATATTTGTCTTTAATTGTTTGCTTGTATGTATTTGTGTTTAATTTTTTGCGCATTTAATTGTTTTTCTTAATACACTGTTCTGCTCGATAGCTGAATACGGAAAATCCACTTCCATCGGATATGGCGTATCCAACTTTCTATCCAATACAGCGTATTCATTCAACTGATTAATACGACGTATCCACTTCCATTGGATATGGCGTATCCACTTCCATTGGATACGGCGTATCCACTTCCATTGGATACGGCGTATCGATCATCTGAAACAGAAATCTTGGTTTTCCTATTTGACTTTCGAGCCAAAAAAACTTCTATCTTTAGAACAAATCCTACTGATTGTTTACCCCTTGTTTCAGGTAGTGCATGACAAGGAGTTCTATAAACGAACTATTTACACCTTACAAAGAACCTGAACGAGAATTTCGATCATCAAGGAGACACTTCAAGACTCTAAGTCTTGACGAATTGAGATCGCCTGATTTCAATCTACTTTCTGACCAAGAATACTCGGAGGAAGAAGAAGCGGAAGCAATGGTGGAAACCATGGAGCAATACATGAGCAAGACCCGAACTGACTATGGATCGAGAGTTGCTAGGCCTAAGATTGAGGAAATAGATAGTTTTGAACTCAAAGGCCAATTTCTTAAGGAACTTCGAGAAAACACGTTTAGCGGTTCGGATAATGAAGATGCGAATGAACACATTGAGAAAGTTCTTGAAATAGTTAACTTATTCCATGTTTCTAACATCACTGTGGATCAACTAATGCTCTAAGTCTTCCCTATATCCTTAACTGGAGCCGCAAGTCATTGGCTAAGAAACAAACCAACTAGTTTAATCAAAACTTAAGGAGATCTTAAAACTAAGTTTTTGAATAAATATTGCCCACCTGGTCGAACTGCGAAGAAAATGGAGGAAATCAACAACTTTCAGCAAGATCCAGATGAAATCCTTTATCAGGCATGGGAGAGCTTTAAAGAACTCTTGAAGAAGTGTCCTCAACACTATTTAACTAAGATGCAGGAGGTAATTTTTTTCTATAATGGGTTGGATATTCCAACACGACGGATTCTTAACTCAAGAGGAGCCATTCCAACCATGACTGCTGCTGATGCTAAAACGGCCATCCAAGAAATGGCAGAATACTCTTAAAAATGGCATAATGGAACATCAAGAGGAAGAAGTACTAAGACTTCTGACGGACTGGTTGCTATACAAGCACAATTGAACAATCTAGGAAGAGAGACCAAGAAGGTGAATGAGAAAGTTTATGTTGCTCAAGTAGGATGTGAACAATGCAAAGCACCCCATTACACCAAAGATTAACCACTAAAAGAAGAAGGGAAAACCCTAGAAGAAGCTTACTACACGCAATTTGGTGGACCTTTTCAAGGAGGGGGATATAGAGCAACAGCTCCAGGGTACTATTAAAGGAACAACGCAAATCCTTCGTACCAAGAGCGAAGGCAATCTATGGAAGATACCCTGAGCAAATTCATGAGTTAATCAACAAAGAGACATGAAGAAAATTCAAATTTGATCAAAGAAATCCGAGCTACGACAGATGCTGCCATAAGGAACCAAGGAGCATCGATTAAAATATTAGAGATACAAATCGGGCAAATGAGCAAGGTACTATAGGAGAGAGGATTTAGAAGCCTACCGAGCTCAACTAAAACAAACCCGAGAGATCAAGTCAAGTCGATTTCTACCACTGTTGAAGCTCATTCAAACCAAATACGCTGTATTGGATCTCCCCGATATGCCGTATCCGATGGACAGAACAGTAAGCTGGTGTACAAGTCAAGACAAACGATGGTTCCTTTTCTAAGTCGTTTAATTTAATCATTGCTATACAGAGGAAGAAGAGGGGATCTATGGACCAAAATTCACAGAGGCTTATGGAGCTTCACATATCAATCATACCATACTCTAAAGGAAAAAAACCTAGGAAGTTTTACTTTACCTTGCTTTATTAATAATGTTTGCTTTAACAATGCCCTTGTTGACCTAGGAGCTAGCATTAGTATAATGCCTCTCTTGACCTACCTTAACTTAGGATTAGGTGAATTAGCTCACACTAGGTTGATAGTTGAATTGGCAGATAAGACTGTGAAATATCCAAAAGGAATAGCTAAAAACGTACTAGTAGGAATAGGTAAATTTACCTTCCTTGTAGACTTTATAATTCTTGATACGCCCAAGGGTATCAAAGTGCGCTTGATCCTCGGAAGACCATTTTTGTCTACCGCCCGGTCTAGATTGATGTTTACAAAAGAAATATTACTTTAAGGGTCGGGGAAGAAAAGATTATTTTCAAAAGTGTTAAAGCTGTTAGTAGTTTAATTAGGAGGGTCTACATGCTAAGTTTGAGAGAAAGAATGGAACTTGATTTAGAAGCTAGGCTAATAGGAGATACTTTGGTGTTGAATAGATCATTAGACCCTTTCTTAGAAGATTACATTGAATTAAATGATCTAAATGAACCAATTAAGCTTAGGAGAAATCAAGGAGATGATTTGATGCCCACCATTAAGGAAGGTGAGGTAATTGAGGAATTTAGAACTAGGGATGAAGATCTTGATATTGGAAGGTTGGTCTTTTTTATGTGTGCCAAATAGTTCTCGAAATGTATAATAAATTTGTCGGATGTGTTTCTATAGTGTTATTGTAACACCCCCAAAATGGGTCGCAGCGGAATATGGGTCTGAGAGTGTTATTTCATAGATCAACAGCACAAGATATGAGAACGACCTCTATATGAGTCGTTTGAAAATGATACATTGAATTAAATAAACTTGTTTGTTACAGAAGCCCGAAGCTTAAATTGTTCACCCATGAAAATATAAAGATTTTGGTACATAACAAATACTCTAAAATGTAATGCATTCAAATCTCCATGCAAAATGATTCCCAAAATGTTGACCCCCAATGTATCCTTGTTCTTATACCTTATTGACCTGAGAAAAAATATGCTTTAAAACGTTAACATAAAGTTGGTGAATTCACAGGTTTAATAAATGTATAAAGTAGGACCGCAAGATTTCTAAATGTAAGACATGTAACACATACAATATCTCAAAAGTAATTACGAAATGCACTAAGCTCATGACACTGAAGCTACAACATATATGTATGCAAATTAATGCAAATAATGTGCCCGTGTAGATGTTCAACCCGCAACATCCAAATTGTTCCGACATGGTATACATTCGTTGTTTCAGTACATTCGAAACTAGTGAGCGTTACTCACCCGAATGGGGATGTCAATCCCAAATAGATCTATTCATAACATTTGTGCTTACAATCTAGTAATTAACAGTTCATGATTCATGGGCATAGTGGGTTATAGTGGGTTATAGATACTTAGGCAAACTCGTAATTTATATAAAAGTGTACTTGCGTCCAATCGTAAAACAATGCATGTTTCTCACCCAAAAGTTGTAAATCAATGTAACAGTATAAAAGCGGGGCTATAAACTCACCGTAAGTGAATGATTTGATTATCTAAATCAAATATGTAAATCGTCTCGGCAATCCGAATGCAACCTAATTAATTATAGGTCGTATGAGCATAATGTATTTTATATAAATAAAATATCACATATTATATAGTTACACCACCACCTAATAGTTCTCGTTTAATTTAAAGTTGAAGTAATAATTAAACCGTACTTTGTTAAATAAAGGTACATGTAATTGTATCCGTAAAGAAAAATATCATTTTTGTTTACTTGGTATTATTTGTTAAAAATATATGATTTAATATTTTTATTGATTATGTATTAATATTATATAATTAATTTAATTGTTTTTTATAAATAATGTATAAAAGCAAAATAGTAACAAGGTTTTAAAAACCTCGTATCTTTATCGTTTTAGCTTCGTTTTAAGCGTTTCTTATGTCTAAGGTTTCGTATTAAGAAAATCTATCAAAATATTATAGTTATTATATGGTCAAATACTGTTATGAACAGTAACAGTAGGTAAAAGTTTATAAAATTACTTTTTATAACTTTAATTATTGAAATCGTATTTTAATTGTATCTCGATCGTTTTACTTCGGTTTTTAATGATTCCTATGTCCACGTCTTCGTAATTGAAACCTCTATTTAGGAAGATTAATCTCCAACAGTTTACTGTCGTGAACAGCAACTTATTTTTATAAATTTACTTTTATAAAAAAAAAATTAACTTAAACTTGTAAATAACGTATCACCTTTATTTTAAATCCGTTTTTCGAGTTTCTTACATGTTTGGATTCCTTGTGAAAAGTAATACATTTATAAAATATCTCCCTTAATATATCAGATATGAAACAGTGAATATTTTTATAAAATAACTTTTATAAAAATACTTTTATACATTTAATTATTGTAAACTTAAAAATGTCATATCTTTTTCGTTAGAGCTCGGTTTTTCAAGTTCCTTATATGCTTATGATCCTTGTGATAAGTCTTAATTAAATAAAACATAAAATATATGTGTTATGATTCGAATTCAAACAGTAGGCATCAAAACAGTTTGTGTGTTTATGTTTTCTAAAACAAGTTTTATACTTCTATTTATTAAAAGCTTTTGTATAATTCTTTTACAAAGTTTTCTACCATATATCTTACCTATATTAAGTCCTTTAAAAGTCCATAACACTTGTCCAAATGAAATCCATGTCCTCGTGATCTTTTTATACATAAACTTGTACATAGACCTTCAACACCATTTAATTTGCAAACTATCCATATAATTTATTTAGTGTTTATACTATGTGTGTACTTTTATTTCAAGTATTATTTCACCACATATGTAAAGAGTTCGAACCATTATAAGCTTCCAAATACTTTATAAATCACAAAAATGAATCTAGGTGGTGTTTAACATATATAACAAGCATGTACACATAAGATGATGAATGAATGGAAATAAAATACTTTAAATAGACCTTATAGAGATGAGTAGAATGATAAACACAAGATAAAAACCCTAGCCAAGCTTCCAAATCCAAAACCCTAATCTAGAAAACCCTAAATAGGTTTTCCTGATTAATCCTTGTTAAACCCAAATCCAAGCTTGTAATACCATTGAGTAACCTTAAACATACTTAAAATGAACCCTTGTATGCTTGGAATACCTTAGAACCAAAAGGAAAATGAAACCCTAATTGATAAGGTTTGGCCGTGGGTTTTGGTTATAAAAGAGAGAGTTTTTGGTGCTTGGTGAATTATTTAGAGTGTGTAAATGACACTAGTATGCTTGACCTTCCTTTTATAGTAACTAGGAAACCTTAAAACAACCTTAAACATACCATGGGAGGAGTGGTTTCAAGGACATGTGTAAGAAAGGTTCTCTTCCTCCTTATGCAAGCATTCGGCCAAAATGGGAGGGGAGGGTACATTGACAAGCCAATTTATGGAGAAGTTGTATAAGTGTGTACTTGTGTAAGGCTTATGAGTTATAAAGGTACAAGTTTAGTGGGGAGTTTTGATTTTATTTCATATGTATACATGTTGGATCCGGTTTTGGTAGTTTATAGATAAGAAAATGAGTAAATTTTTGGGTATTGGGTATAATAGTGGGTATTGGTTTGAGGAGTATTAGTTAGGTATGGTGCTTTCATGTATGCCTACAATTGTAATTTATTGCGAAACTGTATGCGTTTGACACGTATCCAATTATATATAAATTATGAAAAGTTTAATAATTGATAATCTCAAAATCTTTTAACATCGTTGTTTGATGTAATTTTTATTGGGTTGGTGTCCGTTTATTATGTTCGGTGATTTGTGTTGTCGAGTTTTTATCTTGTTGTGAAGTTTTATCCTTTCTTTTTCGCGTACGTCTTTAGGTTATACGAAGTACGACTATAGCGGGTCTCGGTACGGGATATCTTAATATCAATGTAGTTAATTTAATCGTGAGACATCAAAAACAGAATATAAAAATTTACATCAAATCACGAGTGATCTATGATTAAAGATGATTACTACAAACAAAATCACCCAAAACAAAAACTAAAAACAATTACAACCCATAACTAAATCCCCCCACCTATCCACCATAAACACCACTACCACCCCCCCACCCCTCCCCCACCGATCCCCCCCCCGCCCCCCTATGGTATGTCGAAATGATTTTGTGAAAAGAATTAATTTTTATGTATTGGGTATAATTATGGGTATTGGTTTGAGTATAGATAGGTATCGGTGCTTCCGGGTATGCCTAAATGTAATTTATTGCGAAACGTAAGCGTTTTACATAACCAATAAAAATAAATTATGAAAAGTTATAAATTATACTCTTAATAATTATATAACACTTGATTTATGTAAACTTTAACTTGTTTGGTGTCCGTTTACGTTGAATGTTGATTTTTAGTTTACGCGATTTAACCATACGATAATAATTAAAAGCGAACGCCTAAAACTCTAAAAATAAATAATGGTAATAATTGGGTCGGGAAATGACCTAAAATAACGGATTGTTACAGTCTTCCCTCGTTAAAGGAGCCTTGTCCGCAAGGCTCAAGATGCGGCACTTGCCAAGGGTGCGGTTTTTGTTAAGAGTTGCGGATACTTCTTTCAGAATTGATCTTCACGTTCCCACATGAACTCAGGACCTCTCCTGGAGTTCCATCGAACTTTGATGATGGGGATACTGCTTCGCTTTAACCGCTTGACTTCACGATCTATAATTTCCACTGGTTCTTCAACGAAGCGGAGTTTATCATCAATGTGTATTTCATCTAACGGAACTGCCAACGGCTCGTCGGATAAGCACTTCTTTAGATTGGATACATGAAACGTGCTATGAACCCTGCTTAACTGTTGAGGTAGTTTGAGTCTATAAGAAACGGTTCCCACTTTGGCTAACACCTTGAAAGGTCCAATATATCTAGGGTTCAACTTCCCCCGTTTGCCAAAATGTACGACCCCTTTCCAAGGTGATACCTTTAACATCACTCGGTCACCAACTTGAAATTCTAAAGGCTTACACCTCACATCGGTGTAACTCTTTTGGCGATCACGAGCAGCTTGAATTCTTTGCTTGATTTGGACAATATTCTCGGTTGTATCATGAATGAGTTCTGGACTGGTGAGCTGAGTGTCTCCGACCTCGGCCCAACAAATAGGTGGTCGACAATTCCGACCATAAAGTGCCTCGATTAGGGCAGCTTTAATACTAGCATGATAACTATTGTTTTATGAAAATTCGATCAGCGGTAAGTGTCTTTCCTAACCATTCTCAAAGTCTATCACGCAAGCGCGCAACATATCTTCTAATGTCTGAATGATCCTTTTGCTTTGCCTATTGGATACACAATTAAAGCACAAAATCAAATAACGGGAAATCAACTTAACTAAAAAAAACGCAAAACGAAAACCCTAAAACGGCATTAAAAAACCCTAATTTTCTAAAAAAAACCCTAAATTGAATTTTTCACATTTTAAATATACTCTAATTGACTAAAAAGAATGTTTAAAAGAAAACTAGAACAAAAAACGAGTTGAAATGAGCTTTAAAAGCACTAAAAATGAAACTGGAACGAATCCCTTTCTTTAAACAATATCTGAAAAATTTTGCTAATTAATCCATAACGAAGTAAAACTAATTTTCCTAGAAACTTATTGATAAAAGAAAATTTTCTAAAAAAGATTTATATTTTTTTGATTATTTTTCTATTTTTTATGATTTTTTAAAGTTTTTAATAAAAATAAATGTTTAAAAATACTAAACTATCTATAAAAATTCTAGAAAAAATACAGAAAATAGCTTATACTAATTAGAACCTAGGAAAAATAAGCTTGAGGTCACAGCTTAATGAATAAGCCACGAAATAAGCTATACAACTTATAAAGCTTATAAAGGAAAAATGAGTATAAGAAATAGATTTTGTGAAGGTATAATGAAAAAGTCCCCAGGGCGCGTTGGTAGTGGAGTGTGTGTGAGTTGTTATAAAAAGGGTTGAGGGTGTTGAGGTCGGGGGTTCGAGCCTTGCTCACCCCCGATTTCCACCTTCCCCTTTTTTTTATTTTGAAAAACTTATAAAAGCAAAGTTGTAAATAAGCCGAAAATAAGCATTTTTAATAAAAGAAACTTTTTATGAAAAGCCCTAAATAAGCTAGAAAATAGCTGAAAAGCAAACAGAAACTACTTAACTACTTTTTTTAGCTTTTTAAAGAATTTTTAGAACTTCACAAGCTGAAATAAGCTGAAACCTAAGAACAAAAAACACTTCTAAGACTAAAGTTACCCTAATAAGCTACTAGAGAATAACTAATAAGCTTGAAATCTCCAAATAAGCTCAAACAGTACTAACTTAGTGTTAGTAATGCTAAGCTTTTACTTAAAGCTCAACTAAACTACTAAAAGCTAGACAAGCTCTTGGGAAAAGCTTACACTGAGCTTATCTACTCTTCTTAACCTAATAAGCTAAAATGCACAAAAATAAGCACAAAGTAACAATCCATAAGCTGAAATTCACAAATAAGCATTTATAGAAAACTTAAAACCAAACAGTCCCTACAGGGATCTTTGAGCTTATTTTAAGATAAGCTCTTGGATCCTTATGGGGAAATGACTTATTGAAGCTTATTCTACAACTAATAAGCTTCCAAAAACAACTTTTGGAACAAGGTTTGAAATTCAAATGCTAAATGAAAATGCTGAATGAAAAAGGGTGTGAAGACAGAATGCAATATTTTTTGATTTTTGAAGGTTTTATGAAAACACAAATAACAACTTTTTAGCTTAAAAACAGATAAGAAAATTAACTTTTTATACTAAATTAAGCCTTAACCTATCTACTTTAACCTAAAATCTATTTGTACTCAAAATTCCAAGAGTTGAAAACATTTTTTACTTATTGAAAATTAAGCTAGAAGTTGGTTGTTTTTAAGATAAAACTGCTGATGCAGTTGGCATACATATAGACCAAAACCTAAACACTCTTAATGCAGACTTATTAGGCTAAATCTAGTTCCTATTTGACACCAAACTAAGAGCATATAAGGTGATGACAGAAGCTAGACATGAATTAAGCTAATAATGCAAAGTGATACATGACAGATTATGGCCCTATAAGTACTTAACTCATGAAAACTGAATTAACCCTATTCTGACTTATGATATTAGCTTAAACAAACCTAAATGAGAGTTTTAAAGCAAACACAAAAGACCAAATGGCCAACAACAGTATTAACTTGTGGTTAATACTGTTGTGCCAAACACTCCTTTAACTAGACTAAAAACCATATTAGCTTATGAAAATGAAATTAAGAGCTTAAATCCTAAATACCAGATAGCAAATAGCTTATGACAATCCTAATGAACTTATATTAATAAGCAAATAAGCCAGAAACAAAGAACTAAGAACTATGCTAATATTTTTTTAGTTTTTGACAGTTTTATGAATTAAACTAAGAAATCTAAGATCTAAGCTATAAAACTTAAAAACAGATATCCAAACATATTTAATAAGCACAAACTCAAATGAGTTATCTACAAGCTCTTGTGATTAAATGATAAGCTAGTAAAAGTCCCATAAGCTCTCTAATTGTAAGCTTATCATCCAAAAGCTCAAAATCCATTAAGCAAGGGTAATTGTCTGATTTTAAAGGTTTAAATAGATTAAATGTTTATTATTAGCTCAATTTGAGCTAATAGACTCAAAGAGCTTATAAGGGCTTATGAGAGCTTGTGAAAAAAGTAATCATGAGTATGAGATTTGTAAATGCTTACTAGTGAAAACTATTATTAGTTAGAGTGAAAAATGATTTCATTAATAGAGAACTGATTACAATACTTGGAAATGAAGATGTACAAAAACTTTTTATAAGAAATTTACATTTTTAGTAAAATTTGATTACAAAAGCTACTTAAGAAACTGTAGGTCAAAAAAAATGGTCGAAAAGGAAGATATCGGTCTGTGCGCGCTCCGTTGAGGGGTTTTATATAGCACTTGAAAGAAGCTTCTAGGTGTCTAGTCTGTTACACGCTCCATTTCATCCTATCCCTTCCTTCATTTCAATCATTCGAAGCCATCTTTGAGCCGTTGGATTAGATTGAGGAGCACACGGATTGCCAGTGTGGCATTCCGTGTGTCAGTCCTTGTGTCCTTCTTTTATACTCATTATAGTGTAAATTATCCATTCCCCTTGTGTTTCTTCTTAAACTCACGTGTACTATCTTGTGGGGATTGACCAATAGGAGGCTTTTGATGACGATTTTGATGCTGACTTGTACCTTAACACTTAAATTTGTCGAGATGCTCAACCTCATTAATTTGAAATTACCCCTTATTTTGAGAGAGTTAAACGCTGAGTGAGACGATGAACAGTAACTAGGGATTTACCCGCGTAATTTTAAACGAAAGGGGTTGGGGTTTGACCCTGGGCTTTTGGTTATAAAAAGTATTGGGCCGTGGGGTTGTGGGCTCGGTTTAGGTTATAAAAAAAAGGTGTTGTTATAAGGGTTAATGGGTGTTAACTCTTTATATTTATAAGAGTTAACACCGTAAGGGTTTAGGGATTATTTTTGCAATTTGGTTTTCTTTGAGGGACTGATTTGGGAATTTTTGGGATTTTTGTCATTTAGTGGTTGACTAATGTGACTAGGGTTGATTTTGTTGACTTTTTTGATAGCATTTCCGGCTTTTTGATTCTGCGTCGCCCCTTTCACGTGTAAGTGATTGTCCGGCTTTGACCGTTTTTTTGTGATTTTTTGAATAATTCGTACCCTACACTTGCCTCAAAGACCAAAACACAAGCATTTATACAAACATTTTAGGCACAATTTTGTCTTTTATGGGTCATTTTTGATATAAAACAGATATGTGTTGTCACACATATCAAAATTCCCCAAACTAAGCTATTGTGTGTCCTCACTAGCTATAATTCCTTTATGCTCTATAACCAAAATACCTCATAACGTCCCCAAGCTAAATCTTGAAAAGTTTTAGCAAAGTGACTTTTGTGGAGTAGAGTTAAGAAATCACAAGTTAACTAAAACACCCATTTTCCCATTTTTAATTTTTTTTTAAATAAAATAACTGGTGATTATTCGACTTTTGTTATTTTCATAATTGTTAGGATCTAGAACATATGATTGCTTTTCGATCCGAGAATGCCCCCCAAAAAGGATAAATTCATCTGTCCTTGACTTTTCACTTACTCCAAACCAAGCTTAAAATGAAATCACAGCTAAATATCAGTAAAGATGCTAACACTGCTCATATTTGCAACTTGTGACCTTTTCACTCCCGACAATTATTATATCTTAGGTAAATGTGCTTATTTTGAATTTCAACCATGGATCAACGTTTTACAAAATACTATGCTTCACGTTCTACCCGAGAATAATGAGTTTGAAGGCGAGATCATCCCATGTAGCGACTTTCGTTCTCGGCACATCCAACCTTGCGGCTAAGTGGCAGGCTTTTAACACTCCACAGAGGACTTGTTCGGGATCACGGAACCTTTAGGTTTCAAAACTCTAAATGTTTTCCGGATATGACAAGCTTATAATAATAGAATATCAATAATTCTGAAAGCATATTTGGTATTTGAATTAAAAAAGAAATCTATTTATTAATTCAACTTAATATTAAACCTAACATTTATGTCAATTGTATACCCCTCGACCTTTATAGTAAGGCTGCAAACATCTGGTTTTGTGTGCCGGCAAGATGCAGCAATCTTTTATCCAGTCTCGGATTTTTTATTCTTACTATGGGCTTTCTTTTAGAAAGACTACCACTTCGGTTTGTGAAGCGGCAAGAGGTAGTAAAATTTTTATCAGCACACAGCTTCTTATTAATTATTATATTTTTATATTTTATCATATATTTCTTTCATAATCATTTTTTTTTACTTTATTTTATATAGACGAAGACTTCTTTTTGAAAAATTCAATGTATTAAAATTTGAACTAAACTAACATTTTTGCTCTATATTACATAAAAAATTGTTTGATATAAGTTTAATATCTCCAAAAACAGCACGAGTATATTAATCGGTTAAGTACTTTTGGGAGAAAAAGCACAAGTTACATTACAACTGAGCTCTAATGATTTCATCTAATCCTTATTTATCATCCACTCATACTTAACTCTATCATTTTTAGTTCTTCGCGAAATTTCGCGAATCACTTAGTCCTAAAAGTTTAAGGAACAAAGCTTAGAGCTCAACACGCTTCGATCGGGTCAAATTTTATTCTTATTCTACCCAGCAAGAAAATCAAAATTGTTGACAAAAAAGACCACCTTAATTTTATTTTGACAAATTTTAAAAATTTTCATATTTTTGAAAAATTTTGGTGTGGAAAACGGGGTACGTGAGAAATAACTACTGCCAAAATTCTAGCTAAAGTTCCATACTAGCCAACGACTCTCTCAATACCCCTCCTCCCCTCACATTCTAAATGTGGTCAAACATTGTCCTCAATTGGTGTCCCTAGCTAAGATTAAACCCACCATACTAGAATTCAAAAAATAGTCTATGCTCATAAACTCAAGCCTGAGAAATGTATCACAAAAATCTTAGGCCGTTTATAAAGTGTTGCTAAAAGATATTGTTAAGTCGATAAAAATCTTTAGGATATCTGACTTAACCACCCCATTTTCCCAAACTAATGGAAAGCAAAGGCTAGATAGCTCGAGTAGACGGGACAAAACATCCCGAACACGAGAGACTCTCAGGAAACTTTAGGTTCATCCTGCGCAAACAATCACTAAACAAACAAACAAACTAAACAGGAATCGGAAGAGTACAAGCCTCCTCACATCTCAATAGAAATAAGAAAGAAAATAGAAAATGGATAAGCATGGGGTGCCTCCCACGAAGCGCTTTGTTTTGTTAACGAGTCACATAGCTTGACTCGATCCCCGAATTCACTTCGTCCTTGGAGAGAGTATCTAGAAAAGAAAATTCTCAAATTCAGGCTTTCATTATGTTTGGATAAACATTTAATACATGAAAGTTCCATCCGATGGAAGATGCCACCGGACTCGAGAGTGGGAGATGCCGGGGTCAAAAATGGTGTCCTTATTTTTGGTGGAGGAAAGTAAGGGAGAAACCTTAGGGTAAGTGAGAAACGGGAGAAAAGTCCGAATGACAAATGTGAGGAAAATGTTAAATTTCAACATTAATCTCAAAAAACTCCCATGGGTTAAAATTCATTTCATTAAGCTCCATCAACATTGTTTATCACTGGGTGCATCGGTTCTCAACAATTAAGTAGTCTCATCATCGGTGGTTCTGGAGGAGGGACGAGGAAATGACTGGATCAAAATGAATGATTTTCAAAAATCGGGAAATTCCATAAAAGGGTCATTTATTTTTCAGAATTAACATTGCTAAATCAACTTCCGTGATCGGGCTCATCTCAAAAAGAAATGAATCATACTGGGAAGAGAGTATTAGCATGAGTAGTGGTACTGCCTTCTTAGTCTTTTCACGTATGGATCGCTAAAAGTCTCGAATTCAGGTAAGAGTCATCTGAATAAAGAGTAAAGAAGTTATCGGTTCCTCAAAGAAAAAAAACGGAATTCACTATCCACAATGAGGATTATGAATTTAATGGGGACGCTCCCCTGGAGACACACAATCAGGAGTGGGGTTATCTTTCAAAGATTCGATATTAGTAACAAGACGACTAATGTTCAACAATTCTCAAGAAGATAAGTCTTGGGATTTGAAAATATCTTCTAGTCAACTCTTTCTCTTCTTGCTTCTTCATTTCCCCTCCTCTAGCTACACGCATCTCCAAATTGAGAGGTGATGCTTCAATGTTCTCGATGTTCTCATAAGAATCGTCATCACTTGAAGTACCATCATTGTTAGCATGGATTAAAAATCTCAGTAATGATTGCTCAAAGCATCAAAAGTGGCCCCCCAGGATCTTCCTAACCTAAGTGGCACATCACAGATCTTCGAGAAATACCCTCGCGCCCTACACAGCTCGCTCGAGCGCGCTCCCACCTCCCCTTCCGCCGTCCAAGGTCTCAATACTAGACTTTATTTAATTTTTGTCCGAATTTCCATTTCCATGAATAGGTGTTGAGATGGTCAATCTCCGCACTTTTCTAAGAGAGTTGATTTTGGTAAATCAGGTTGTGATTGCGGAGGAGAATTCTTGAGAATATTCTTTTATAGCAAAAGAATAATCATGTTTCCATCATTTGTAGCAAAAGGCGAATCTTCCAATCTCGATCTTTAGCCGCCTTGATTTCCCCATATTCGCTTATCTTCTTCTTTCTTTTACAAATATTGACCAACCATATCACATATGGATGTCATTTGCTCCATAAGCTTGTTTTGAGAATTGAGAAACTCTTCATGTGATTGAAGATTGGGATGATTGAAGGTATATTGCGGGGGTGAAATTCCCGTCTCAAACTAGAATAATTCGCATCCTAACAACCTGATTCAGGGTATCCAACCCTTCTCCGGTTGACATTGAAACCGTCTGTCACGCAGAGAAACCCACCACAATCTTCTCCACTCACAACAAGTGATATTGTTGATGTGAAAATTCAGACTTCTCCTCTCCTTGCGGGGAGGGAAGGAAATTAAAGTCTTGATTTGAACCCACAGCTTGCCGGATACGCTCTCCCTTCCCCAACGGAACATTAGGTGTACAATAGTGACCCTTCCCACTCACCCGCCGCTTCGTGCACTCGCACTCAGATTCACAAGAATACACTAGGAGGTTGAAGTTGAAAACGTTAGGAGGAATTATCACAAAGTTAGGTTTTGGAAACATAAGTAATGAATTTTCTTTCTTTGGAATAGCCATGCTCGGGATCAAAACCCTTGGCCAAGTTTGTCGGGGGCTCCATCAATGTTTTTAATGCAACATCTTCTGGTTTAGGACACACGTATCATACGCCCCCCCCCCTCCCCCCCCCCGATTACACCCCCCCCCAACCAACTACCCCCCTCTTCGCACTCTCCCCCAACTCCCTAGCCACCTAGCAAAAGTTGAAAAAGCCATCTCCCCAATAAGATCCACCCCCCTCGAACAACCAATCTTTTATGATAATTTCGTGGAAGACCCTTACGTGAAGAATTTCCACCCCCGGCCGGACTTGCCCTTGAAGATTGAATGGCTCTTGAGGTGCACTAACAATGTAGTGTTGTCATTTGGAAGGATGACCTCGAAAGTGTGTTAGCTTATTTCGATCTCCTCTCAGAGATGGAATTGTATACCCAACCTCTCATCTCAAACACACCTCTCCCTGCACCACACAGCACCCCCCCCCCAATGGTGATCACTCTCGCTCGCGACACACACTCCCTCTCGGGTCTCCACACACGTCGGCACATTCCCCCCCTGTAAGGGGGTTGTTGAGCACGAGCCCCCCCCGGCCGCAGCCTCCCACCCACCCCCCCCCCCCCCCCCCCCCAACCCGGCGCAACAACGATCCTCTCCCGTCTTTAAGCACCCCCCTCCCACATCTTCGAACAAACCACAAGTTTCTAGTGTACCAAAGTCCACAAAGACAAGCATTCTTTAATCGAGAAGAGGGGGTTCAAACGATAATCGAGTGACGCCATAAGAATTAAACAATATAGAGGGTTAAGAAAAGAATTAAATGGATAAGAAGAAAAAGAAGATTATTTTTGGTTTTTCACAAGTTTATTCACAATTTAATTTTAACGGACAACGAGATAGACAACTTGAACCAAATAATCAAACTTACTTCACGGTAGCTCTTAAAAATTTTACTTTTTAAGGTGAGCCGTATTTCGTAAGTGACACAAATGGTAAGTTTTTAAATCTTTTATTCGAGTTGGGAACTTATTGATGGATAATACCTCAATTGAAGGTATTATTTGTTGGTGTTCTTTTACCAACTTTGTAACTTTTTAAATTCACAAATTGAAAGAGCAAATATTTTTGTATTTTTGTTTTTAAACTTCTACTTATACTAAAAAGGAAAGAAAAATATTTTTTTACTTTTTATTTTTTAATTTTTTTTATATTTTTGATTTTCTTAAAAGCGTAACTTTCAAAGACGAAAGGTTCTCCAAATCACGATCAACAAACTTCAAACGAAAGAATCTTAATCACAAATCCCCGGCAGCGGCGCCAAAAATTGATTCGTAGAAAACCAACACACGTAATTATAAAATATAGTATGATAGAAAATTCCCAAACTACCCTTGAGGACAAAGGTAGTTAGAAAAAATACCCAGCTAAAAATAACATACTATATACATCATTATTACACCAGGAAGTCAATATTCCCGGTCAGTTATTACCCACCAACGATATTGTCGAAATTGACAACAGGTTGTGGTTATAGGTAAATGATTTGAAAACTGGCGAACAAAGATTGATTTTGATTTCTACTACGCTACAAATTAACAATCAAGCAAACACTAGACAAGCACACTCTCTCGCTTGCACCTCAAAAACAAATAACGAGAAATGAGCTTAAAAATATGCCCTCAAATGAGCTTAAAAACAAAAAGCAGCTTAAAACAGATGAAAAGTAACTTGTGGTGAGCTTATGCTCAAAAATTCAAGAGCTTAGAACCATATTTGCTATCTGATGATTGGTCTTGAAATTAAGCATTTCTGACTTTTTGAAAAACATAAGACTATGTTGACAGATTTAAGAAAAATACAAGAAAAAACCTAAGGACTTAACTAGTTGCCTTTTACACACAAAAATGACACAATTTAAAACCTTACTTTAGGTTTTCAAAGGCTTAAACAAATAAGCTCATGGAAACTTCTTAAAATTCAACAGACTTAAGGAACCAATGAGAAAACTTGAAAAACACTTTTAGGACTTGAAAAATTTGGAAAACAGACTCACAAGAGCTTAATAATGCTAGCCAAAGTTGGCCAAATGGCCCCAACCCATGACCATACCATTTTGACCCATTTTGGACTCTATCCCAAACACCCCTTTATATTTTTAAGACAGATTTAAAAGCTTTTAAGGACTGATTTAAGCTCAAATTTTTGAAGATAATTATCAAACATTAACTAATAAGCAATAAGAAGTAAAAAGCAAAAGCAAATAAGCACTTGAAAAAGCAAATAAGCAATAGGCAGAAATAAGCTATCTAAGGCAGTTTTATCACTTAACTCAAACAAAATCCAAATAAGCAAAAACTAAACACAAGTAGCATAAATAAGCATTAAACAAGTAAAATAAGCAATAATAAGCTAAAATAAGCTGTTCTACAGTAACATGCAAGAAAAATTTAAAGAGGAATGTACCTTGACTCCTTGCTCAAAACAGGAGTAACAAAACCTAAATAAGCTCTAAAACCTGCCCAAGCTTATAAATAAGCTTTGCTACAAACCCAATGAGCCATCCTTGTCTGCTCATTCATCCAATAAGCTTATAATTCAGCACCTCTTTTTTTTCTTTTTGGTCTTTTAAATTTTTGTATAAAAGTTAAACAGGTTAAAATTGCTTATATTGAGAGCTTAAAATGTGAGCTTAAAAGTAACATAAGAAAAACTATGGAACACAAATTAAAGCATAAACTGAATTTTCATTTAACTTAAAAATCTTTTAAAAAGTACAGGTACAATAAAATTAAACTACTTAAAAACTTTAAACTGAACTAGAACTACTCTTCCAAAACTAACTAACTTGCCTCAAGGGCTTACAAAGGCTTTTTATAGAAACGAGCTAGGGTCTCACTTTGGTCTTTTTGTCTCTCTGTCCTGTTCCTTGTATGCTTCTTTGTAGAGACAAATGAGCATATGTGTTTCTTGTGTGTGTGTGAACACAAAGCCAATCTGAACCATCCATCTTGAGTGTTGCCCACTCTAATATTTTCAACCCTTGATCGAATTTGAAATTCAGGATTGCCAGCGTGTACAAGGACCATGTGGGTGTGGGGTTTTGTTATTGTGATGGGTTTGGAGTGATGTGGGGAGGTCAACGAGGGATGAGAGGGACAGGTTTGGGGTGTTATGTGTTTGGCGGGAAAACGGGTTGTGAAGATAAACAGTACTTGTAACAGGTTTAAACTTTAGGGACTTAGCAACTTTAGTCCCCCAAAGTGTATTGTGTTATTACACCACAAGTCCTTGTGGTGTATGATAGATTTAGGAAATGGCAAAAATAGTCCCTCATGGTTATAAAGTCACTTGCAAAGTTATTCCTTGTGGAGTATATTAACCAATAGATCTTGATTGATGATTAGTGTGTGAAGATCAAGGTGTAATTAGTGTGTGTGTTTAGAGAGAGAATTACCTAACTTGCCTTTTGATTAAATGAAGTTGTTACATCTAACCATGGCATAAATTACTATTTATAGCCCTTGGTTAGCTTGTTGACTAAACTTTCTTTACTTAACATATTTAGTCCCTGCACTTTATAATAGTGCTTACAAGTAGAACATTTCTTTATTTCTAACATTCTCCCCCTAAATGATCTACTTGAGAACTATCCTTATTATCTTTTTGATGACGACTTCTTCCTTATTCTTGAACACTTGATTCTGAAGTAGTCTGTCATTTTCTTTTTCTTTGAAGCTCGAAAACGCTGAGAATTCTTTATGAAAGTTGAGGACGACCTTGTAGCAAATCTCTCCTGATATAATTTTCTCTCCCTATATGACAAGATAGATTTCTTTATCCCTGAAGGTATCAACTCTACTCTCGAACTCAAAATCAGCATTCTCAAAAGCTAACTTTGACCTTCTTTTGCAACTTGATTCTTTAATAGCTTGTATGAAATCTTTAACTTTGAACTTGATCTTGAATGTAGATTTCAATCACAATGTTGCTAACGAAAGATTCTTGAAACACGATGATATTGATTGACATTTCTTTGTAAAAGAACTTTAAAACACTTGACTTTCAACATGAATCTTCATACTCTTAACTCCCCTCAATCACATATCTATCTCATCTCTTGAATATTAAGTAGTAAACTTTGATTGTCTGAAGACAATTCAATATTCTTAGAGAAGTAATCCAATGCAAATGTCAACCGGCTTCTCGATCGTCTTTGAAGTTAATGAAACACTATAGCTATTCAAACACTTGAAGGAAGTAACCTCAATCTTGAAACAATCGATCTTCCTTAAATCAAACTACTTTTACCATAACGATTTCTTTGATTCAATTTCTTTGCTAGTATCTTGATTTGTCCCATATATTCTTGCTTATATCTTCTCCCCTTTCATATACTTGAATTGACCTTACGTTTCAAGCTTATATCTTCTCCCCCTCATGATGATTATGATCCATCATGAACATCATGATCATATAAGCTTCCAAAATAAGCTCCGGGTGAAGAATATCCTTTGAAATCCATGAAATTGAAATCAAAATCTTTTCTTTTCTCTCTAAAAATCAAACATTCTCTCCTTTATAACCAAACATACTCCCCCAAAATAACCCATAAGCTCCCTCAAACCAACAAATATGATTGATATCATTCTCGTGAAGGCTGAAAGAAGCTTTTGCCATTATAAGATTCGTTGAAGTAGTCATGCTTGTGAAAGGTAGAAATGTTGTTGTTGTATGTTGTAGAAGATGAAATGAAGAATTATCAGAGTAAGAACCATCTTCCACATTAACCATGAAGTTCATACATCACAAGATCATGCTTTGAAAATTCCCGATGAATGTTATTTTGAAGAATATGACCAAATCAATATCTCAGTGATAAAGATGCGGAAATATGACCATAAAATTCAAAGAAGCATTGATCTCGTGAACTTAGTGTTGTGTTACCCTGGGAAACACATAACCACTAGATCACTTAGATTACTAGTTAACACGTATTTGAATCATTAAACAATCATTTTCAAATAGTGACCTACGTTCAGCGTTGGCATGATGTTAACACTGGTAGGATTTCCATTCAATCATTGGAATACTAATTTATAATATCACTCCAGAATGTTCCGACAATGTCACGTAGACATGCAATGTCACAAAGACATATATCATTGTACCTTTTGTATCATTGATGTTTCATACAAAGTACTTTTGTTGGTCCTAAAGATATTTTCATTAAATATCAAGAGGCTCTAGACTCTTGTGCACTTTATAAGCAAGGACTGAAGCAGAATGTTCCTTTATTCAATACCACATTCTCGAATGAAAGTCATAGATTATGCGTTTAAATCTCTGTGAAATGAAAACAAATACTTTATTGAGAATACTTGAGTGGCTAGAGGGGTTGTGCTTGCAACTCTGGGTCTATGATGTCTACTTTCAATACCAGAAATAACGAATGAAATCCGATAGATTATGAATGACCCGTTTTCTATCCTAGTTAGGAAAAAACACCCTTCCTCTTTTCTTATAAGCCTCTCCACTTTTCAACTCCCACCTTTTTCATTTTGCGTCTCAGTTGATTCTTCTTCATCATTATTCTTGTCACTTATGACAACTTTAACATTTTCTTTCATTTGTTTTCATTTAAAGCTTTATCACTTAAGTCCTTTTGGCATTCGAAACATGTTGATTTACACCTCAAACTCCATCACCTAGACCTAACATTCCTAAATTGGAAGGAAGACTCCGGGGTAGATCAATTCCGGTTCTGGAAGATCATAGGAGTATTTTGGGAGTAACTAAATCACACCATACAACTCAATCAACATACACCAAGATAATTCCTTTAGAAAGAATGTCTCTGAAAACCATGATGAAAATCTGAAATCATATCATGAGATTTTGATGATATCAAGAAAAAGTAGAACAATCACTCTGTCTGTTTTTTATATGCGGTGGCATTCCTTT
This sequence comes from Tanacetum coccineum, assembly GCA_026074375.1. Classification (NCBI taxonomy): domain Eukaryota; kingdom Viridiplantae; phylum Streptophyta; class Magnoliopsida; order Asterales; family Asteraceae; genus Tanacetum; species Tanacetum coccineum. The sequence goes on from BQNB010069783.1 coordinate 21,204, forward strand.
TTCTGCTACTTTTCTCTTTTTCTTTTCATGTGTTGTTCTTGCTTTTGAAGCACATGACATATACTTTCATTTTTTCAAGTATACGATTTCTCATTTCTCTCTTTCTATTTTTCTCTCACAAATCTCTCTTTCTGTTTTTCATCATTCTCACAAACATCTTATGATGAAGAAAATTTTGATCTTTAAAAGTTTTCAATCATTATAAAGACACTCCCCCTTAACATATGCCGAGAAACATTTTTAACATGAAGCTAAAAACGCAAAAATACAGATATGTGAAGGTGAAATGTAAAACAATTTTCCATTTCTGTTTCTTTCTGAAAACTTTTCAACAACATATACGGACACTCCCCCTCAAAAAATACCATATCTTCGTTAAAACCTTTATGAGGGAGTTCCTCTTTGCACGTCTGAGTCCTTTATTTCTTTAGACACTTTTCACAAAGAGTACATCGATTTGAAGACCTTTTAAAATTGATTTTATCTTAAAAGAGCCATATTTTAAAAATCCGAATCGATTGTAACGCATCAACTTGAGATCATTGACTTTTAAAATAACTTGATTTTATCTTTTAAGTACCACATAAAAATTTTGAAAAATATGTATCAATGACTCAAGTTAAAGAAGACTTCTCTTCTTTTTCAAAGATAGATGCACTGAAGCGTACACCTTCTTTTCTTTAAAGCACGGGTTGTGTACTGACATGTACACAAGCCATCAAATGAAGCTCGGGTTTCGTACTGATTTATACGAAAGCCATTAGTTTAAGTTCGGGTTTCGTACAGAGTTATACGAAAGCCATTATAAAAACCAAAAAACTTTTTGTGTTTTCTATAAAATTTGGTATAAAATAAAATCTTTTTGTCTTTTCTGAAAAAAATTTATAACAAAAAAAATCTTTTTGTATTTTCTAAAATTTTATATAAAAGAAAAACTTTTTGCCTTTTCTAAATTTTTATAAAAGAAAATCTTTTTGTCTTTTCAAAATTTTATATAAAAGAAATTTTTTTTATATTTTTCTAAAATTTTATATAAAAGATTGTCTTTTCAAAATTTTATATAAAAGAAAATCTTTTTGTATTTTTCTAAAATTTGATAAAAAAATCTTTTTGTATTTTTTAAAATTTATTAACAAAAACATTTCGTGGTAAAGAATTTATGTTTCACGACTCATCATACCCAACTTCTCGACTAAAAACTTAAATCGAGCTTCAGGCAGAGATTTCGTGAATAAATCCGCAAGTTGAAATTCAGTACCAACAAAATATAACTCTATTGTTCCTTTTTCAACATGATCCTTGATAAAATGATACCTCACATCAATGTGTTTTGTTCGAGTGTGTTGTACCGGATTGCACGAGATTGCAATAGCACTCTTTGAATCACAGTAAATCGGTACTTTGTCGTAGAAGAAGCCATAGTCAGTCAATTGAGTACGCATCCACAAAACTTGAGCACAGCAGCCAGAAACAACAACATATTCAGATTCTGCTGTAGAAATAGACACGCAATTCTGCTTCTTGGACGACCAACACACTAACTTGTCACCTAAAAATTGAACACTGCCAGATGTACTTTTTCGATCTAAGTGACATCCTGCATGGTCTGCGTCTGAATAAGCAGTTAGATCAAAGCCAGAATCTTTCGGATACCAAAGGCCTAAATTAATAGTCCCTTTGAGATATCGAAAGATCCTTTTAACGGCTGACACATGATGTTCATTTGGGTTTGCCTGATAATTATAGCACAATCCATGTTGACCAAACCATTATATCTGACCGTGCTTGATGTATTAAGTACATAAACGACTCCCAATCATACTATGATAATCTGTATATATACTTGGTTTTCCAAACTTATCAAGTTTGAGTTTAGCTTGTTCAACCATGGGAGTGGGAAACCGATAAAAATTTTCCGTTCAATCGTTTAAAAATATCAAGAATGTACTTGGATTGATTTATGAAAATCCCGTTTGAAAATTGATTTACTTGAAGCCCGAGAAAGAATTTCATTTCTCCCATCATACTCATTTCAAAACGTTTTACCATTAATTCTGAAAATTTCATGCAATATTTTGGATTCGTTGAGCCAAATATAATGTCATCAACGTATATTTGAATCGTTTTATATGTTTTTCCCTTCATTTTTTATGAAAAAAGGGTAGTATCGAATTTGAACCTTTTTGGAAACCGCTATCAAACCAAGAATTTTGAATGAACGTCATACCATGCCCCGAGGGAGTTGTTTCAACCATATGGAGGTCTTTGTAGACGGAGCTATACACTGGTCTGGATAAATGTTTGCTGACCAAAACCTGGAGGTTGACCAAACTTATACTTCCTCTTTAAGGTTATTACACCATTGAGAATACGTCGTCTTTAATCCATTTGAAACAGACCTGTGAATGAAATCTTATGAGCAGCATATGCAAGAAATAAGCGTTATAGCCTCAATTCGAGCAACTAGAGCAAACGTCTCATCATAATCAATGCCTTCTTGTTGACAGTATCTTACAGCGACAAGCCTTTGCTTTGTTTCGACATAACCAAATGTTTTGCTTTCTTATTTCTTGAAGATCCATTGGTTTTAATGATAGTCTTGCTTAGGGTCCGAGGAATATAATCTCAAACTTTCAATCTAGCAATATTGATCAAGCTCATCTGCATGCACTGACCCAATCAAACATCTTTTCAAAGCTTCAGTCCACGCGCTAGATAGGCTCATTAATACTTAGCAAACATGAAAAAAACATGAATTTGTTGTTGTCCTCTGGTACGTAACACTCGACTTTGGATCACCAATTATTTTTATGAAGTGGATGTTCTTAGTCCAATTTCTTTCTCATGTGGGTATAAGGTTGATAGGAATGTTTTTTTTTTGAACATTGGGAAGGATATTGAAATGACGTAATTGACATCAAAATAGCATCTTCCCAATAGATTCTTCTATACCACATTATGTGACGAACTTGCTTCATTACATTATGAACCATGTTATTTGAATCGATTTGAGTCATTTGTTGGGAGAAGAAACCTATTACTTCTTATGAACTTTGTTGAACGTCATCATTCAATGGAAGATGAAGAAGATTCCTCTTGTAATGCATTACAGAAACATTCATGAAATACTTCTACTTCATGCCAAAGAAATTTTCATTGTCTGGAAGTTTCACATTTCGTTGTCGAAGATTTTGTTTTAGCTTTGAAGAATCAAAATTACTCATCGTAAAAAAATAGTAAATAAAATATTACCAAATATTTCTTTGTAATTTCTGGAAAACTTGTGAAAAACCGTTGGATTTGAAAGATTTCCCATTTCGTTTTTTGAAACTTCAGATAAACGGGATCTAAAATTGAATTGTTTAGAAGCCATTTCTGAAATCTCATCAAAATTTACATTTACGCTCTCGTGAATCTTTCGAGTGTGTATTTATTGTAAATTCTGAAAGCTGCAGATTCTTTTGAATAATACATAAACACTCCAATATCCCTTTTGCCTTGGCTTTCCAACATCATCATAATCATTGCAGTTATATAACATCTGAACCAAACCTATGATATGAACTTGATGATTTGGTTGTCTTTGTTTTATTGAGTCATAAGGTGTTTTCGAAACATTTGTGAATAATACGACGATTCATGTGTAAGCAAGTTGTTGCGATGGCTTCAGCCCAAGAAACAACGGGTAAGATTGCAAATTGAAGCTTTAGTTCTTGCAGCTTCGACTAAGTTTAGTTTTCCTCCTTTCGACAGAACCATTTTGCTGTTGTGGCGTTCCTTGCTGCACGTAAATTGTTGAGAAATGCCGACCTCATCAAAGAATTAGCTAGAGTTTTGTTTTCTAAACTATAGTTACCATTATAGTTCGAACACGCTAAACTTAGAAGTTGAAAGATTCACTTGGGTTTTTCTTAATGGAATGAAAATGATGACTTCAGAAGCTTCATCTTTTGATATGAAGAAAGAATACATGTATACCGTGAATTTTCATCGACAACAATCATAACTACATATTGCTTTCCACTTAATACTTTCTACCGCATGGACCACAAAAATTCCATATGAAGAAGATAAAGTTGCTTATGCGAAGCAAAGCCGTTCTTTGGACTTGTGATGTTTCTCGATGAATATTCCCTTGTTCACAAGCGGAGCACAAGTGATCTTTTTTGAATCTTCTTAGAAGACCTTCGAAAAGATTGTTTTTCTCAAAGGTTATTGATTGTGCGTCGAAATTCAATTGAGTAAAGACGTTATGATTCACACCAAGATTGGGATGAAGAAGCCTTTGCTAGAAGAACAAGCACTGTTGAATTTGATGTGATTTCGTTAAGAGCAATATTACACACTTCGACGAACGCATCATCGGTAAGCAATCTACAATCTTCGTTCATCGACAAAACCAAGTCGACATTCGTAAGGCAAACTTCAAGGCCCTTGTCACAAAAATGTCCAACGATAAATAAGTTCATGTCCTAGACCTTCGACCATAGAAACTTTCTTGATCGTCATTGATCCAATTAACAACATATCCATAGCAGCAATCAACGTCAAAATCATTATTGCCAACACTCGAACCGTTCCAAGAAACTTTTCCACAATGTTCGTCAAAAGAGCACGATTAACCCTGTCATATGCTCTTTGAACTCCCGTACCGATGATCCCAAAGCCAATCTGGACAATCTAACAATAATAAAACACAGACATTTCAACAACTTTGGTACCATTTGAAAATGGTCCGATGAGTTAAGTGGTCTTAGAAATTTTATCTATTTGCTCGGACTTTGGGAATCCATTTAGCTACGGGTTCAAGTAACGGTTGCATTTTAGGGAAGCCCTCCTAAACACTGTTCTAGGTAAAGATTTATTTGAATTACTCCTAGGAATGCACTTCAAAGAAATCACGGAGGATTTTCTAAAAGGAATCTTGCTAAATTGAGATTTTCTAATTACTTACAATATCAAAAAACAAACAATTCATTCACTTCACAAGAAGCATACAATCTAGAATTACAAGAAACACTCATAGCTTCATTAAAGCATGAGCACCCTCTTGTGTCTTCAATGATGAGGAAATTGATTACTTGCCAACAAGTTCTTTGCGTTGAGAATATCGCTCTTATCATCTTTGTTCAATTTAATAATAAACAAAAGACAAATCATCATTAGAAATATTAGCACGACCCTTTCTTCTTCCCCTAAATTAAAAACACTATGCTTAAGGTCTTCTAAACCACTACTTACAGTGTCTAAATCTGAAATTGAACCAAAATCTCTATTAGCACGCAATACTTCATTATTCACTCATTGTTTGTCTTTTTTGTTTTGATGTATGTTCTCTTACGTTCTTTTTCTTTTTGTTATATTTTTCAACATTATTTGAAGCACAAGACGGTTTTTTACGCTGAAATTGGTGAAACTACTTCTGTGACAAATTTATTTTAAACTTTTACTTAGAGCAAATCATGTTTGGAATTCTCCAAATTGTCACAACCTTTTTCAACTTATGACAATCATTTTCACTTTGATTTTCTGATTCAGAAATTGCATTTTCACTCGACTCAGAACTTTTGAATTTTAAAGTATCCAATTAATTTCCTATTTTCTTTTTCTTTTTCCTAAAGACTCAGTACTTCTTCCTTCTAAAACTCCAATTTATGATCTTTTCTAAAATCGCTGTTGGAACCATATGGTTTGAGTGAATGGTTATGCTGAGACGGAGAATCAATCTTTTCAAAATATTGATTTATTATCTATTGAATAATTTATTTCTTCACGAAAAATTTAATCTTTTCATTCCATAACTTGCATAAGATTTCCATAATCATATGCAAAACTCATTTTTTTCTTCATGCTCTTTAAATTTCTCAATTTCCAAAGCTTCATTCGAAATGATGTGAGAAACATCGAGTATAACCTGACCAATAACCCTTCTATCGTAACGGACTAGGTCTCAAATCTTTTGATTTTCAAAAATACTTGGAGTTTCAAAAAACCTATTACCTTTGTCGAGCCATTATACATTTTCATCCTTAGATGGAATGATCAATTGTATTGTCTGACGCGTTTGTTCAATTTTATGAAGTTTGTTTTTATAATCATTTAATCTTTCCAAACACTTTTTAATTTCTAAATCCTTGTTACGCACACACCCTTCTAATTCTTAATTTTTTGTTTCTTTTTCTAAAAATTTATCTTAAAGCCTTGGCACATTATTATTCATCTCAACTAATTGATAACTTATCTTATCAAATAAAATCTCTTGTCCATCAATCTTTTTCCTATGTTGTTTATCATTATCATCAAAAGAGCAGATGGTTTTAATCATATATTGATATTTTTTTCCTGTACAAGTTTAGCATATTGTGCTTGACATTCAGTCGTGTGTATCAATCGCAACATGTTTGACTTTGAGGTTGTTCTTGCAAAGTTCGTTTGAGCAAGCCAAAATCAACATTTTCGGTTCGTTCATACATTTTATTTGTTCATTAATTCATTGCTTTTCTCCTCAAAAGTGTTTACTGTTTCTTCAAAACATCATATTTTTCTTGGAAATCCTGTTTTGATTTTCTAAATCCTTTTGCTTTGTTGATTCGTTTTTTCTTATTTCGTTTATGACATTTAGCAATCTTGTGTTTAATATTATTTAAATCAATTTTTCAACTAAATGTTCTTGTCTTCAGACTTCATTATGATTTAACCTCTGATGATCATGATCTGTTTGAGATACAATATGATTTTTCATTAAATTTTTCACTAGCAGATTAATTGCATCATGAAATTTCTTGATCCTTCATCATTGTTCACTTATTAAACCATACTTGTAGAGTTATCATAATATTCTGAAGTTTCATATTCAGATTCACTTTCAGAATCAGATGTGTAATAAGATACCTCAGCAAGGGTTTCTTCTGCAGATGATGTACTTTCCTCTGAATCTGAAAGTATCAATTTTCATATTTTAGTATGAAGACATTTTTGCATTGATCTCTTGATCTGAATCACTACTGGACTCCATCCAAGCTTGGTCCTCAGCAAGAAGCACTTGTTCATCACTAATCTTTCTTAACGCTTGAAAATCTTTGTCTTGTAGTAGTTGTAGTCTTTGACCTTTGCTTTCTTGCAGTCTTTGGCAAAATGTCCTTCCTTCTTGCAATTATAGCACTTAACTTTGCTCATATCCCGTTTCTTCTCACTAGACTTTCTTATACATCTTTTCTTTTCTTCTGACTTCACGTACTCTGGTTTCTTGTTTGCTGAAGAAGAAGCTGAAGAAGTTCTCAAATTGTTGTTTGTTGGCTTAGCATAATACTTCTTTCGATTAAAAGCTTTTTATAACACCCTGTGTTTTCAAGACATTGACGACGTTGATAAATCCGCAATGTACCTTTTATATTGTACGCTTTTGCTTTCTAATCATAAATGTTATGCGAAATCAGTAAGCTAAAAATTAGCCGTTCTTCAATGTAATAGAGGCCATCAAACAATTTAATGTTTTCCATCAAGCAAGGGTTATATAATTATTTTGAGGATAATTATTAACTTTGTTCATTTTATTTTTATCGGATACGTAAAGTGTATACGTTTCGCGATAAATTACGTTTAGGTACTCCCGGAACCACCAAAACTTTTCTACGCTTCAACAAATACCCACTTTTATAACCAATATATAAAAGGTTACAAATATATCATCTAATACCTATCTTTGCCGAAAATTCTTGCCATTATTGTACAAGTATATATAAAACTCTTTCCAAGTGGTCGAAAAGAAAACACAATCTTATCATTTAATTCCATACACCATACTAGTCATTCTTGTCTCTTTGACTTAGACCATGACCAAGGCCATCCCTACACCATACCATGTCCCCTTGGACTAGTCAATGGTCTTTGGTCTTGTTTTCCTTACTTTGACTAGTTCCTTATATATATAACATGCAATATCATAAACCCTTTACACTTAACAATTCATTTTCTTCCTCTTTTTCTCTCCTAAGGGTCACGGCTCACTAAGCCATCTCAAACAATCCATACAAAATTTTTTATAAACCTATTTACATTCACTCTCATATCATATCTAAGATACATCAAAGTATCTTGAAGCCATTGTTAATTATTAAAGTATTGAAGCAAGAAATCAAGATTAGGGTTTTATTTGGAAACAAGGGTTTTCTTAAGTGCAAGCTTGGGTTTTAAGGCTAAACACGGGTTTAAGGGTTTTTGGCATTTGTTTCTCATCATCATCATACATCATAAGGTCTACTTTAAACCTTTATGTTTTTAGTTTATGAGTTTTTATGTATTTGATATGCTATATAGTGAAATCACCATTAGGAATACTTTTGAACATGAAAAATATAATTTTTCTTGTGATTATGATTTTGTACACTTTCTCACATATTATGATGATGGTAATATCATGAAATAAAGGATATATAAGTCTTGTACAATCTCGGTTTTAAAGCTAAAAAGTTATATAAAAAATTATAATTAAAAGCTAATTTAGAAAGTTTTTATGATTTCAGTAAAGTTAATAACTTGTGATCTTGATGATCTTGGACATATATTTGAACTTATGGACATTATTATAATGTATATAACATATTATATATATAATTATAAAGGTACTTGTCGGTTAAATTGTGTGGTTGAAAGTATATAAAAACATATTATATTAAATAAATTATATAAAAGATCATTTTGGGACAGAAGGTTTTCGAATTCCAAACAGGGGATTTTATGTTTTTATAAGATAATACAAATCACGACGATTCCGAAAAGGTAAGAAACTTGTTAAACGGATTAATAAGTATAAGCTCTACGTTAAACGTTGTTATACGTTAATTAAACGGAGTTTATAAAATGACTTTTATAAAACTTATATCAAACAGCTATTTTGATATTTTTAACAAATAATACATATTTTTAGGATTCCAAAATGATAAGAATCGTAATTTTTCAATAAATAACGAATGAGTTATGAATTTCAGTGTTTACGACAATTAATACTTTTATAAAACTATTTTTATAAAAGTTACTATTCATGACAGAAAGTTATATTTTTGTAAACCTCATAAAATTATAGAACTTTCAAATACGAGAACGTCCTCGAAAGAATCATTAAAACGGAGCTATAACGAATAATAAAATAGACATTTACGGGTTTTTTACGACGACGAATACGATTTAATAAAAGTCACGTCTGATCGTGAACAGTAAAAGTTATGTTCACCAGAGGGGTCAAAATATCAAAAATGTCAAATTATGATAACTCGTCCTATACGAAAGTGGGCCATAAGAAACGCGAAGAATTCGGGCTTTTTAAGAACGGCAAATAGTTATGCTAGTTTTATCTAAAATGGTTAATTATAAAACGTTTTAACTTTAATTTAAAACATTTTTACCCAAAACATTAGTTGGTGATTGGAGCATATATAGAATATTATGTGCGTTATCAAAGGTACTATATTTACTAGGGAGTTTCATATATGAGGCCCTCTTCGGATGGAGTTTCGCGATCGTTGTTGGAATATTTACGATTTAAAGGTGTCATAACTCCTGAACGTATGTCAGACCTCTTAATTTACTGATGCCGATCGATTAGTACGGATGTAACATACTATAAGACTTATATCTCAAGTTACTTGGTACTTATTCGACTATGATAATTTTAGGTTGCATTCGAATCTTTTACGTGAGCATTATCTGCGATATTTGGATTATCAGAATCATAGGGTGATCTCATTTGCCCCACCATTTTTACGATTTAATGATTTATATTTTATGGGGTGGAAACATGCTTTGTTTTATTAAATTGGCCGCAAGTAAGTATTGATTTCATGTTGCTAAGTAGCGTTTAACCCAACAGTTGACGCCCCCTTTATCATGAACTGTCAATTGCATAGATGTTTTAGTTGGAATTACCATTATGTGAGCGCGATTGTTATTTCTAATAGATCTTATCTCGGGGGAAACGACATCCCCGTGTCGCGGTGTCTTGCTAATACCAAAGAACGAACGTTTATGAGGCATGATCGGAATTTAGGTTGTTTTAGGTTGAAACATCTAATCGGCAGAAATTGCAATATATAGGTTTATTTGCAAGTAAGACGTCGAGCTTCAGTGTCATGGCTTAGTGTAAATGTAATATAGTTTTGTGGATGCCGGCATGTGTTGCATTAATCACGGGGAAAAGGTCTTGCGGTCCTCATATTATGATTTATCAAAACCTATGAATTCACAAAACATTATTGGTGACGATTTTTTTAAGCAATGTTTTCAGGAGGGAGATCAATAGGAATGGGATGCAAGAGGGAATGCATGGGTTACTTTTTGGATGCACGCTTAAGTATTGGGTGCATCATATTTTGGGTAAAGTATTGTCAACCTTTTGTAATATTCAACAATGAAAATTTAAAGCTATATGCTCTTGTATTTAAGTCTTTCATTAAAATTCCAATTTGTATCAGTTTTTTAAAACGGACTTTTTGTGGCGTTATTTCTTTTATCTTGTGCTATATTGATCTTGAAGTAAAACTCGCCCCGGACCCATATTTCCGCTGGCGACCCAATTGGGGGTGTTACGATTGGTATTCTTTTTAAGAGGCCAAGGTTATAGAGAACCAGGTCAAAATGTTTTTGCTGGACTATAACCATTTTCAAACATTGCATTCATAAAGTCAAATATTTTTGCTAGACTATAACCGTTTTCAAACATTGCATTCATAAAAAGGGATTTTTATGGGACATACACACACTAGTTGTTGTTTTAATTAGTTGGACTAGATGCATTCATAGCTGATATACGTGTTCATATTATAGTACGTACGTTACTATGAGGGTATATTATATATATACAAAGATGAGTTTGCATTCTTTGGCACAACTCTACAAATTTATATATGGGCTATTTATATAAATAGGGGAATATTTCTTTAGGCAAGGTGGTACGATAAGCTCGTAGGTCCTAAGCGCTACCTAAACATTAAGCTATCGAATATGATACCTTACCATCATTCATTTATGCCATAAGTGCATACTCGTATTTACCATACCAACCTTATATAATATATTTATATAAGTTAAGTTTTTCTCGTTGCAAGCAGTTATATTTTCATTATCAACGGTTACCTACACATCTGTTTATATTAATTCCGAGCCATAGAGATTCCAGTAAGCTTTTGATGAGGAGCTAGAGGGACCAAGGAAGGATCAGCCTCTATTTGCTGATGCCTCACCTACAGCCCTATCACCAAGCTACATTGTTGACTCCGATCCGGAAGAGGATAAGGAGGATCCTGCTGACCATCCTGCCGACGGATGAGACAATTATGATAATGAGTCATCTGATGATGACAACGATGATGATGATGTTAAGAAGGATGAGGAGGACGAGGAGGAGGAGGAGCACCTAGCTTCGGCTGACCCTTCTGCTGTACCTACAGATGATCTTGTCCCCTCAAGTTGAGGATACAGAGGCATTTGAGACTGATGAGTCTGCTTCTACACCACACCACCTCTCCACACCATATCATCTTGTCTTTTAAGACCAAATCCCGTGCAGTACGGATGTCTATTTAACGCCATACTCCACAATCACCATCTGCTGAGACATGCATTACCGAGTTTGCTGCTGCACTACCTTCATCATCACCACCACCAGAGAATGTTGAGTCACTTAAAGATAACATAAGAGTCTAGCATCTAGAATCTTGAGAGGCACCCTGGCCTATAGACAAATAGATTTGTCAGTGTAGCTTGTTTTGTATTATATTCCACTAAACTTGAGTAATACTCGGTTGGTAGTGTTAATAAAAAGCTTGTACTCTTTTACTCATGTAAACGATGTATTAAGTATTAACCTACGCTGTTGGTTATGATCATGCTACTGTATGATGGGGATTTATTTACGCCATGGTTGCCGTTATCTTATATCTCTGCATAACGTGGTCTCACCTTACATATATGTTGGGATCATGGAGTGTCATGATTTTCCCTTAGATGAAACTTCATATACATTTTGTTTCCTGTAATCTTCATGAAATGATGATAACTGTTAATTAAAGGATGAGTGTTGAGGAAATTGAGCGGGTTGTAGCCCAGCGAGTGGCTAATGCTATCGAGGTTATTGCTATTTATGAGACGAAAACCAACATGGCCCGCAAG